>JAFEME010000260.1:0-41331 GCA_018831755.1 Niveomyces coronatus | reverse complement strand
CTATAAACTATTATTACTAGAAGGGATAAAAATACATCCTATATTCTATATTTTATTACTAGAGAAAGCACTAGATAGTGCTACGATCGCTATAAAAATTATAGTAGAAAATATAAATAAGTATAAAATAGAAAGGATCCTTAAGGCATAAGGAAACATTAAAAATTATTATTATCTTATTAAATAGAAAAGGTACCTAAACTTAGAAAACACATAGGAACTAATTAGGAACCTTAAAAACTACCTAATAATAATTAAGCAGTTCTACTAGATAAAATCTATCCCTAGTCTACTACGCTAAAGGCCCTAGCCTCCTAAACATTCGCTACTGCTTTAGATTTAAGGATAAGTAAATTAGAGGTAGAATAATCCTTTAAACTATCCTCCTAATCTAACTCTACTATACTATGTTTAAAAAGCTCTTTTTCCTTAGAATAAAGGAGCTCTTTTTATTTATAAAGATAAGTAAGACGACTTAAAGCTTCTATAGTATTATAATAGGCCTAAAGAGCCTTTTCCTAAGCCTTAGCTAAAGCACTCTTAGCCTAACGCTCCTAGGTTTTAACCTTATCTAGAGTAGTAGAGGCGCGCTCTAAAGAAGAACTAATAAATATACTATTATAAGGGCGGCCCTTAAGGGCGCACTTATAATAACAACTAGTAGATTTACTAACTATAGTATAGTAAATATGTTTATAGTAATATAGTGTATAAAGTATAATCTTATTAAGAGAATTAGTACTATAAAGTTTAATATACTAAGTAAGATAAAGACGCTCTAAAGTTATATTACGACTAGAAGAAGTACGACTATACGGTTTCTATACGCGCCTAGACATACTATTAGAAAGAATAATATAGGAGGGAGAAATTAAAAATAGGACCTATAAAGAATAATAAGGTCTTAAGGATAAGACTAATAGAGGAGGAGTATTATATTATAAATAATAAAAAGGCAGTATTACTAAGCGGCCTAAGGAAGCGGCTAAGTAAATAATAAGTAGCAACGCGGCCCTAAGGGTTATATAACGCGCTTATAGGGATTACGCATAAGCGTAGTAAGCGCTGCTTACTATAATCACTAGTAAGTAAGGTGATCCTAAATTATAGTAAAGAGATAGATAAGTATATAAGGGATAGAGATTCTAGTAGCTAGGTAGTCTAGATCTCTACTAATTAATCTAAGTAATAGTTTTACTATTAGGAATAACTTCCTAATAGTACTTACTATGTGCTATAATAAACCGACTTATCTAGTATTAAGCCTGCTTATATTTACCTAACTTACTTCCTAAGAAATAGACCCTTCTATGACTTAGAATAAGCCACTGTTATAAAAGGCCCTTATCACTACTAGTTGCTAGAAACAGCCTAGGACTAGAGGCTCGCTAAGGCTTATGTCGCTAAGCTTAATAAAGAGCTAGAGCCTCTCGCAAAGGCCACCTAGGAATCAAATATATAGATAGCACGCCTTAGGCTACGTTAGAAGCCTAGTCGCTAGCTAGAGTAGCGATAGAATTAGAAAACTAGAAAGCTAGCTTATAGCGCTAAATAAGGTATTAATTAGTACGCATACTAGATAAAGGTTATAATACCTAAATTAATTCCTTTTACCTAGGCCTATACTAGTAAGAGGCTAGAAATCCTTATATAAGAGGATAAAGCGCTAGCTTATAATCACTTTATCTAGTAGTAAGTATATAATAGTTATAAAATCTAGCGCCTACTCTAGCCTAGTAATAGCCCTAACCTTAATCTAATTAAGCCTGCCTAGCCCTAGATAAAGAAAATAACTATAAAAAAAGGTGCTCTAAAGAGCCGCTAGGAAGCTATTATAAGCTAGCTAGCAGCTTAGTAGGAATTACCTTAAATAAGGATATAAGGCTAGATTAAGCGCCTTCTAAGGCACGTTAAGACTATTATAGAGCTAGAAAGAGGAAATAAGTATAAGGAAGGAAGGGCTAATCCCTACTAAATTTATATAGCTAAATTCCGCGCTAGTCTTAGCTTAATTTTAGCGTCAGACGAGATTTTCGACTCCTACATCTGTACAGTACCAAGGCACTTAACTAAACGGCTTGCATTGACAGTAGCAGACGGGCCAAGTGGACCACATCCACTATTTTCTACCACGAGAATTGCTGATATGAGGCCGGCACGACCGTACAAGAGGAAGCGCCCGCGGTGCAAACGGGAAGAAGAAAAAAAAAAAAATCCCATCATAGTCATCATGACAATGACTCTGAAATCGAATGTCATGCTGTGGAATATGGACCCTTTGATTCATTTGGGAAAAGAAGCATTAGTTCCCTTTGTATTTTCTTCTTTTCCTTGTCCTTTGTAGTGTGCTAGGAAGCGTGCTCTCCTACCCGCCCCTGTGGCCGGTGCATGATTGGGCCGGATCGGTACCGTCGCGCGCGCCCCGAGGGCCAACGCTGAGCTTCTGATTCTCTCACCAAATCGGCCGGCACCTATCCCACAGCACAAGCAGAAGGGGAGGGGGTTCGCGGTAGTAAAAAGGAAAAAAAAAAAAAAAAAAAGAAAAGGTATAAATTAAATCACCAATCAGAGTCACGGGCCCCAGAATAAGTATTCAATGCTTAATTTATTGTTGGCCCAAGATGGGCATTGCCCTGATCTGCACTCTAGCCGATGCTTTTAGGGGCCATTGGTGCCTGGATCGAACGTTCTCGAGCTCGGTCGGTGGGGAGGGAGGGGGCGCGTAGTGGACAAAAGAAAGCGAGCGATCCACGCACCTTGTGCATATGCTGTAACGGCTCGATTCTTTTGCCCGTCGCCGGCTTGACGTGCCTCGGGGCTTGGACAAAGCTGTCAAGCGCCGTTTCGTGCTCTTGTACTGTGCAAGCCACATGTAGTAAGCAAGCTGCAGTACCTGCCTCCATGTGTCTCTTCGGCCAGCGTTGGGAGTAGCCTATAACGGCAGTACATGTTCAGCACGAGAACAGCCAGCCTCAGTTGTAGGCGCTAGAGAGAGAGCAGCCCGACAGCCATCCTTTACTGCCTATAGGCCAACAACGAACGAAAAGGCGTAAGAACAGTCCACAGGAGAAATAAATAACCATAATGATGGTCATGATTGTAGTAACAAAAATGCAGCGACGGATATGTGCTGCGTCATTGGCTCGTTCCTCTAATCCATGTCAAAGTGAAAGGATTGGCCCTCATCTCAACTACGTAATGTCACATACATAACATAGTCAAGTTGACCACTGGGCACATACAAACACACGAGCCAATGCATCGCATCGCAGCCACACAATCCACCGTCAGGGCTCCATGGGGCGAATCGCCGTGATAGGTTTGCAGGCGGACAGCCGCCGAACAGACAAAGAAGCTGCCAAGCATTCGACTTTTCTTTTTTCGTTGTTCTTCTCTGGCCGCATCGTTGCCGTGGAAAAAAAAACAACAACTTTTATTCACCTTCAAATTCCCCCCTTCTAGGTCTTGGAGCCGATTCATGGTTCAAAGTGACGATGCGCAACCACTATGCCGACCTATTACCATCGAGCAAGGGTACATGCATAGGCGCTGCGAAAGAGAATTGCCTGCAATTTACAGGTGATGCCGGCCTTCTGCCTCACCAAAAATGTGGGCGGCAACACATTCTTCAGGCACCAGGTACCGCGCGGGCTGGTATCTGGCGCTACTACAGACACTAAACGGCTGTTGCGTGGCCGCCCAGGGTCAGGATTCAGGTACGCAGCAGTAGTAGGTGTATCTCTCTCGGTCTCGGTTTGTCTCTACCCTCACTCACACACACACACACACACACACTCTCTCTCTCTCTCTCTCTCTCTCTCTTTTGTTTTTCTTCTCTTTTTCATTGTCTGTGTATGAGTGTGTGCCCACCAACGCTGTAGTCCGGTATAAAAACCGCCAGAAAAAAAGCCAGACCGAGACGGTTGCGTGGCCGATTGGTCGGTTGGGCACGGTCGAAGCACACTTGGAGTGACTCTGTGGGTCCAGGAACAAGCCACCATCGCCGCACCCTGTCATGCTGTTCCTGATTGACAGTGCGACGTGCGCGCCCGAGGTCGCTTTGTACTGTCAGTACCTTTTCGTACTTGGTAGTAGTGTGCCACCCCCTTCTCGGGCCTATCGATGCTTTGTGGCATCTTTCTTCTATGCAAAATGCCAAGGGTCAAAGCTGACTCGTATAAGCGCATAGATGTCCCGGCGATTGTACAGATGCGTAATGGTAGGGTGACGGCGAGTAATTCTCCTTCTTGTTCTTCTTCATAGCTTCTTTCTGCTTCTTTCATTCTCTGGTTTCATGAAGTCACCTAGAGACCTACCTAGGCACATTCCTGGCTCGGCTCTCTGTTATGCTTGTTGCCGGAGAAGAAAGAAATGGAGACGGATAGACCTGTACAACCAGGTAAGAACAGAGAGAATAGGGGGTGTCAGCAAACGCGCAGTCGGTCGTGTTAGGTACCAGTGACATGATCTGTTTGCTTTGCCAGCTGCTGTGCTCGACACGATTAAATGTTGAATTCCCAACTGCCAGCTGTCCGAGGAGGTACACAGGTACATTTGTCTCTGGAGGGGGGGGGGGGGGTGAGAACAGAAATGTAGAATATTGCCCTGACCCTGAGCACCAACCCCTGCAGTAACCCCCCCTGCCAGGCACCGTATCACCCAGAAACCGGCTTTACCGTGCCGCCCACTTCACTATCTCCTGCTTGTACCTCACGCACTTTTTTTTTTAAGCGGGACCGCACCCCACCCTCTCTCTCCCCTCTCACCTCCTTCGCTCTTCGCCTCAATGTAGTGCCATAGCCCACCAATAAACCCAGAAAACTGCTCTGGCATTCCAGCCCTCCTCTTATTAACCCTCCCTCCTCCCTCCCACCCCTTCTCCTCTTGCCCTCTCAATCTTTCCCTTCTCTTGTCGTCAAGCTAGCTTCGACATTGATCTACACAGCTCTTCTTTCTCGCGTGTCCGCCTTCATTCCTTTTATTTCTTTCAATTGTCGGTCTTTGATAGACTCACTCTTGCAGAAAAGAAACCACCACTCCTTGTTATACGGCCGCGCCGACAACACGAATTGTCTTCCTCGCCAAAGAACAGAAATCACTTTCGGCTCACGTCTTCAATTGCAATCAACCAAGCACGTGTCGAAATAATATTTCATATACTTTCCTTCAAAATCGCAACGCAGAAGAAGCAGCGCAGTGGCTGAACAGTTATCAACTCTTCCACCCACCACCAACACTATTCACCGTCCTTGACCAACACTTACAAAAACCCACCAACCAGTATCAACAGCTTCAATCACACCGACAGCCGCAATGCTTTCCAAATCTGTCATCGCCCTGCCCCTGGCCGCCGCTCTTCTCGAGCAGGCCAGCGCCTTCAGCTTCCACCGCCACCAGCACCCTGCTCAGAAGCGTGATATTGTCTGGCACACTGAATGGAAGACTGTCTACGTGACCCAGGGCGCCGAGGCTCCCGCTCAGACGCAGAATTCTTTCGTTGCCGACAAACAGCCAGCTCCTCCTGCGCCTCCTGCCCCCACCTCTCAGGCACCCGTCGTCAACGCCCAGGTCGATGCTCCTATTCCCAAGCCCCCGACCACCTTTTCCGTCTCGGTAGTCCCTTCTATCAGCATCCCAAGCGTCAGCATCCCGGCTCTGCCATCATCATCGTCCTCGGCCCCGTCTTCTGCGCCGACCACTCCCGGTGGGCTTGGCTTTTCCAAGCGTGGTATCGCTTACAACGACCCGAATTTGGCCAATGCCTTCAAGGAGAAGTGCAGCGACTGCGGCTGGGCCTACAACTGGGCCTCTAGCCCTAGCAACCTTGATTCCAAGATCAACTTCATTCCCATGCTCTGGGGCCCCAAGTCCGAGCACACCGGCCACTGGGACAACGACGCCGAGGCCGCCCTGAAGAAGGGTGCCAAGGCACTCCTCAGCTTCAACGAACCCGACATGCCTTCGCAGGCCAACCTGAGCCCTCAGGAGGCTGCCTCGGCCCATGCTCAGTATTTCTCCAAATACGCTGGCCGCGCCCTCGTTGGTGCTCCTGCTGTCTCCAACTCTGGACAGCAGGGCCAGGGTGTCTCGTGGCTCAAGCAGTTCATGGATGCTTGCGACGCCTCTGGCAACTGCCCCGTCGACTTCTGCCCCGTTCACTGGTACTCGGAGGCCCAGTACGCCGACACCCTGTTCGACCATCTCAAGGCTGCCCACGATGCCTGCAAGGGAAAGCCCGTCTGGCTGACTGAGTTTGCTCCCTTTGGTAGCGATGAACAGATCTCAAGCTTCATGAAGACCGTCCTTCCCAAGCTCGAGTCGCTTGATTACCTGCACGCGTACTCGTACTTCATGGTTGCTGAGAGCAAGCTCATGAGCTCCAACTCTCTGCTCAGCACCATTGGCAATGTCTATGCCGCTCTGACGAACTAAATGCGGTTCCTCTTTCTTCACAGCGACCAATTTGAATCTCGATGACAATCAAACTTCACGGATCACACCCAACGCAGGTGTCGAGATCTACTCTCGTCATCTTGCTCCACACTCGTTACAATCTGTTTCAGTTCTTGCACACTCCCTCGGGCAATATACCCATCTTCATATCTTCTCTCACGACCTTTTTTTCATATTTGATGTCAATGATTACGGGAATCTCTCAAGGCTGAAGGAGAGAATGGCATGCAGTTCGGCTGGACCCAATGGAAACGGATTTTGATGTTTTTCTTACTCTTGAAAGCACACCGGGGCGCACAAAACCAGAAATGGCAAAGATTTGTTTTTGTATCTTTCTAGTTGTATATATATTCCCAACCATTTTTGCTTTGTTTAACCTGGCCATGTTGGCGAGCACGTTAGCAGTGACGGTCTTGTGATGTAGATTTCCCGTCCTGATAAAGCTCCTTTGTCTTGATTTGTTGTACATCTTCCGCCCATACCATGTACTTGGTCTTGGTCTTCCCTTCTCTCCCCTGTTACATGCATTTCCCTTCGCCATCAGCGTCGCGTACTCTTGTTAATCTGGAGTTGCAAATGTGTCGCGACGTCTCTCTGCTTCCAACAAGTCAAGTCTAGATCGTAGAAACGTCCTCGATGGGAGACGGCTCGTTCTCAAAAGCACAGAACATAAGGAGAGCAATGGTCTATCTTTTATGCAAGGTGTCTCTACAGGGCTCAGAGCTACAGATGTAATTACTACAGCCGTCCCTCGCGGAACAAATACTTGATCAAGGAGGGAGAGAGAGTGTGTGCGTGTGTGTGACAGAGGGGCGGGTGAAATTACATATTTTTCCATGCGCTCATCGAGTATGTAAGCCCCTCCCCCCCCTTTTGTTGGGCATCTCGAAACATTCAAATAACTTTACCATATACACGGCGAATGTCCAATTGCTCAGTATTCAAGACGGCGTCCTTGCATAGTCGTGATCGCTCTTCTAGCCTGGATAGACACTTCCCCATGGTGGGACGCCTCTACTCGGCCGTCTCGGTACGTCTCGCGAGCTGGATGCCGGGGCGACGTCGGTGTCTACCTGCGAGTTGCGCTGCCTGTCCCACAAGATGTGGTGATGCGAGGACGGCGGAGGCGGACCAATAGGCGACGTCTCCCGCTCAATCGTCGTCGTCACAATCACCGTCGGGCGCTTGTGCTCCGCAGCGAGCATTTTCGCCGCAGCCAGGCTGTCCGACTCGCACGACTCGACATCAAAGTCGAGACCGTAGGAGCAGCACCGTGTCGTGGTAGCCAGCGGCACGTCGGCGGCGGGCGTCGAGGGCATCGTGCTTGGCGCGTCGAGCAGGCATGGCGTGAGACTCTGGCTCGGGCTGCCTCTACTACGTGTCGACATGGACATGGCGCGTGCATGGGAGCCGCCGTGACATTGGCTATTCCCATGACCGCCAATGTCGGAACTGTTGGTCGATGTGCCTGCATTGTCTCTGGATGTAACCCACTGAATGACCATAGCAGAAAACAGGACTAAATGACCAGTCAGATATACGCCCTCGAGTCTTGTAACGTGGCTGTATCAGACACGCAACGAAAATGACCTACTGTCGCAGTTGCAGCACATGAGACATACCCAGCCCGGCTCGCCGTCGAGCGCCATAAGCACCGACAAGTTGCTAACAGTCGGTGTTAGTTCTCAATAGACATATTTCGGAAAAAGTATCCCACGCAATGCTACTCATCAGCGTGCACACGGCGCCAACGAAGGTACGAAAGGCGACGGCTCGTAGCTTTGTATTGGCATGCGTCCGAGGCATGTTCTTGAACGAGTGTAGGTCTATATCCATGGTCATCAAAATTAATGAACGAGTCGTGGAAAGGCGTAATTGATCAGTAGTCCTTACTTTTCAGGGGAATCAGAAATAGGACCGTGAGGTAGACATTGACCACGGCATCGAAAGATATGAGGGGTATCATGGCTACGCTCTTCATGCCGATGATGCACTCTCCATTCTCCATTCGAGTAATACGGCTGCCAATCTGTCAGTACGGCCAACAAAGGACGCGTTCTACACGTACAAGATGAAATTGAGAATCACAACGACGACGTATACGCCGAGCATGCCGAAAGAGTTGAAAATGTATAGCTTCGATTGCAGTCGGCTCTTGGTGGTCCCGCGAACGACGTGCTGTTTGTTGCGTTCAGTCGATGATTAAAATGTGTCCTCATGAGGCTCTTACTGCCTTTTCCACCAGGAATAGGTATATAAACTGGCAGAGAGCAGTCAGTATGAGATGGCAAAGGAGATTCGGCATACCGACAATCTATGTCAATGGCGATCAGCGACGTAATCGTACTATATCAGCCGAAAAGAACGTCTGAGCAAACCTTTGTCGTAACATAACAAACCAGACACAGTAGAATGGCACTGCGGCAGACTGACAGGTTGCGATTTACACCAAACGAGTGCTGCAAGATGGCCGTCGCAAACACGAAGCAGTACGAATCGCAGTATATGGCAAAGACGACTTATACGGGGAGGGACGCATCAAAAAAAAAGTCAGTCTTGCCGTCTGATCTTGCGAGAGATGGTGGAGAAAGGGGAGACAGGGAAGCGACGTACGCCACACGACCAGTGGTAGCCGTCGCCAGACCTTGATTGCGAGCATGCGCTGTGCTATAAGAGAAGTTTGCCGCCATCCCGGGTCAGCCTCCGCGCCACAAGGACTATCGGGGTCGCGGCTCACTGAGGAAATGCGAGAGCACGGTCGTGGCCGCCAGAGACAGGATAACGTTGACGACCTGGCCGGGCAGCGGCACCGCGGCGCGGCCTTGACCATCCGATGACGAGGACATGAGAGTACGGGCGAGAGCGGCTTCAGGACCCCCTTCTCGCCTCCGTCTGGGGAACACAACAAGGTAGAATAAAGAGGGAGTATCGCAGAAGATTAGGAGAAGGGAGACGAAAAGGACAAGAGCGAGGAATGATTGAGGTCTGGCAAGTGAAAAAAAAAAAAAGAAAAGAAAAAGAGGGTGGGATATTCAGTGCGACGGGGAGGATATATATAGAAAGATGAATGGGCAAAGAAGCGGCTCGCTGAAGCGTCAAGAGATGACCCAGGTCCCCTCGCCAGCAATAGTCGCTAATCATCAGCCTGTCAAGGATACAAAGAAAGAGAAGAAGAAAAAATAAAAATAAAAATAAAAATAAAATAAAATAACCAGGCGTCTCTCGAAAATTGCCAGACCGGGAAGGAGTGCCTTCTTCAAGACGACGAGCCACCTCATCCCTCGCCTAAAACACTTTTGACTCCGATATTGCGGTTTTGAAGAATCCCTGGTATATCGGTGCTTTGAGAGAGAGAAAAGAATTTCTCACATTTTTTTTCTTGTTTTTTTTTTTTTTTTTTTTTTTTTTTTTTTTTTTTTTTTTGCTATTCCTGGAAAACGAGAATCCCGCTTTCAGGAGGTTTGTGAGTTGCTTCATCACGTCGCCTTGTTACAGAAGAGCAAGGCGACCGACGCCCTGTTCTTTGCCGCCAGGAGCAGCTTTCTCATATCAACGACAGACTACATGAGACCTGTTTTCGATATTTGCTTCAAGAGGAGCCGCCGGTAAACCAAGTAACGTTGCTGGAAAATAAAACCACCCATTATTTGACCTGCTGTGCAACCAATACCGGCCACGGCCGCTCCAGCCCAGCATAATGCTGGCTGATATTTGCAAGTTTCGCCTGCTTCTCTTTTCTTCTCACGGATGTCATGACCATCTCGTGGCAAGAATAAAAAGCTGCCGCGCTCTCCCCATCTCTGCCTCTCAAAGGTTGCACGAGTCTTCAAACCACCGCAATGCAAGTCTTCAAACCAACATAAAGACAAGTACCCTTTTGACCATCCTCCATGAATATTGATACTCACTCAGCAGAGAAAAGAAACGCCCAGGATCATCATCCAGCTGAACGAGCCAAAAAAAAAAAAAGAAAGGGCACGTCGTGATACAACACCACAATAAGCGAACGTACATTACAGCTCCCGCCACCCCTTTCCCCCCATAAACCACTCAACAACATCATCATATTGACACGTCAACTTGGAATAAAAGAGGGGGTTTTGACCGAAAATCGAAACCATGGCCGTCTTCCTGTGCGACGCAATAAAAAGGGACCCTGTCCATAGTCACACGACGCAGCTACCCGTCTCACACACGGACCGAATTCTACTTGCGGTCAGACTTACCCCGAGCCAATACCAACGACTTTCCCCGTAGGACGAAACCCGAGCTGCCGTATTTGACGCAGGAGGGATACCGGCATGATGAGGCGCGAACCGCGTCTCGGAGGTAGATCTCACATGCAAGGATATAAGCGTGTATGTATGTATCCGTGTCCGACGCGTTGGGACCCGAGGAAGAGAGGTCCGGGTAGTGGATGAAGCAGTGATGATCAATTCAAAACTCAATCTTGCTTCAATGTAAGAGTCCAGTACTGTCATCTAGCAAGAATACCAATGTGACCCCTTAAAACCTCCGTCCTCATTCCTCGTTGAACCCCCTCATCGACTCACTAGGTATTCCGTAAACAAACCCGTCGCACGCACTGAGCTGCCAAAGACACACAGGGAAAAAAACACACACAAAACTCCTTGCAAAGAAACACCGACTCTATAGTCATCAAATTCATAATCCACCTGTACTCCTTTACGTTTGCGCTCTCGTCCTGATGCGGAAGCGATCACGTAACCTCGCAGCCAGCCTCGTAGCCCGCCCCGTCTCCTCTACATCTCCGTAATCCGCGGCGGTGACTTCCGGCCGCCGAAGCACTGCATCGTCACCGCGCAGCCTCATCTCTCTGAGCGCCGCTATGCGCTCCTGCTGCGACAGGTACGGGAGACGACTCACGTCGAGCGTCTGCGGTACCTGCTGGTGATGCACAGACGCCGCCGCGCCGTCATCCGTCTCCAGCACGAGAGGCGGCGGCAGCTCGGGTGTCGCCGCGCTGGTAGAAGTAGCGTCGGCATGCTGCGTGGGTTGAAGGTTGAACCGGCTGTGTGATGAGAATGTTAGCAGGCCGCTCATGACTATCATTCATGACGAAGCAAGAAAAAGAAAAAGAAGAAATTGAAAAATAAAATCGGTGCGTACCATAATGGGCACGTGCCCGATACATTGACCAGCCACGGGTCGATACAGGCTGGATGGAAAGAGTGGTCGCAGGGCAGGATGCGCACGTCCTCGCCGACGGCAAAGTCTTCGGTGCAGATGGAGCAGGCAGGATGCTCGCCCTCCCGTCCAGGCCCTTCATGACCGCCCGCAGGCGTAGCGGGGTCGATGGTCTCCGCAGCGGCCGCCCCCGATGGCTCGTGTTTCGGCTTGATCTCGTCCTTTCTGGCAGCATTCTCCGTGCCGGTGCCGAGCCCGCCGGCAGCCACCGCGCTTCGCTCCGTCAGCTCCCCGCTGCTTGCCACGGCAGACTCCAGTTCCAGCTCCGGATCCGGCTTCGCGCGGGGCTCGGCGCTGTTTCCAAACTTCACAATGGGCAGCGTGTCCAGCACGGCGCGGGCGATGCCCTTGGCACGGCTCTGTCCCGGACGGCGGCCCACGCCGGTGCGAGGCCCATACCGCTCCGGATGGCGGTGGGCGCGGACGGTGCCAGTGACGATGATGATGAGAAACAGGAGCGTAACCAGCCCCGTGATGCTGTACAGCACGCTCATGGCGACGGTCGAGTGGCTACGGCCCTGCCCGCTCCCGCCATCACCGCCGTCGCCGCCGCCAGGGTCCTGGTGCGCCGTCGAGTTGCCCATGATGGACACGAGCACTGAGTCGTTGCCGGCCCTGGCGACGATGTAGTTGAGCGCGTCGGTCGCGTCGCCCTTGTCGATCATGGTGACGATACTGGAGTAGGCCGGCCCGTCATTGCGGTCAAAGGAGCACCAGTTGGTCTCGACAGAGTAGAGGACGATGGCCGAGAGGTTGGCGCCCATCAGCTGCGTCAGCATCTTGCTTGGGCTGATGTTGAAGTTGTCCCGCTTGTCCGGGTTGTCGCAGCAGAGGTAGGCGATGTGACCGAGGCCGCTGATTTGGTTGAAATTGTTCTGGTCGGCGACGGTGATGATGCCGTGAATGTTCATGGTCTGGAGCCGGAAGCATTAGCCGGAAGTCATGTATCGCGCCAAAAAAAAAAAGGAAGAAGGGAAACATTTCAGTCAGTCGTATTCGACGCACCCTGCCAATGTTTGACGAGCCGTTGAGGCCCATGTTTGCCGTCAGCGGGAGAAGAGGATAATGCATGCCCGGCCTCTCCGAGTTATCCAGCGTCAGGGCCAGACTCTCCGTCGTCATCCCGTCGGGCGAGCCCGTCTCCGGCGCCGTCTCGGCCGTACCGTCCGCCGCCCTCGCGACCGAGCACCAGGCGAGCGCCGCCAGCAGGGTTGCACCCCGAGCCAGGCGCATCATCATGGTCTTTTGCGCTCTCAGGACTACCGAGTATCGATAGGGTCGGGGTATTTTGAGAAATTTAGAAATCCAGCAACAAAGTTGGCAGTCTCGTTCGTGTGTTTAGAAGGAGGGGGCAGTTTGATGGAAGGAAAGCTAGGTGGTCATCGGGTCGAGGTTTTTTTTTTTTCCTCCCAGGCTACTCGGAGGAGTATCGGGAAACGCCAAGCCTTCTCCTCGTGCGTCGTGACGTGCGGACTTTTGATGATCCCAAACCAACACACATCGGTGTACGTGTGTGGTGGGCGGATGGTGGGCGTTGGGGGCACTGCCGCTTTCTCGTGGCTTTGGATCAGCCCAGTAGAAGTCCTCGGTCCATGGGGCAAGTGGAAGATGGAGAGGCGATTTGGCGGCAATGCACTTGGCCAATCGAAACAATGGTAAAAGTAAGATGATATCGAGAAGGATGAGCCTTGATGAGGAACTACAGTACCATTTGCGATCGTCTGACGTTTGCACTTTGGCTCCCTCCCCGGAGAAGCCGTTGTTAGTGGGGCACCCCTCTGTAACGCTTCCCAACGCTTTGTAAGCCCAAGCGCTCCCCTTCAAGACAGCAAGAGTCGAACGGTAGCAAATACATAATAAACAGGACTAACAAAAAAAATCATTTGCTAATTCTCTTTCATCATCTTCCACGCGAAAAAAAAATATAAACGCAAAACATCAGCGAGAAATTGAGTGTTGCTGCTCTGATGTGCCCTTTTAAAATCCCCTCAGATATGTATATACCCGGTACATCCATCGTATGCATCTACTACGTCACAGCTTTCAAATCTCCTCCATATCCTCCAAGTCGTCCACGGCTGGGTAGTCGCCCACCTCGACCCTCTCGGGCCGCACAAAGACGCCATGCTTCATGGGGGCACCCTCCTCTCCCCAGTATCTCTTCCCTCCAATGCTACCGTCGTTCTTGCCCACCGGCTCGTCCAGGCGCACGCCGACCCACGGCCCGGCGCCGTTGGGGATCTCTGCTACATCTCCCACGTACTCAACCACGCCGCGGCGCGTATCGTCGCCGCCCACCCGGCACCGTTTTCCTACGGCAATGTCTCTCTGCCGCACTTCTTGCTCGAGCGCCGCCGTGCGAGCCTGCTCCAGGCCCGGCGCATTGGGGTCGAAGCGGCCGAGCTTCTGAGCCTTCTTCCACGCCAGGACAGAATCGGATTTCTGCTTGTACTCTTGCTCGGGCAGGACGTACTTTTCGACTCCTGACATGTCGTTCAAATTGATCCGCATCCCCGCCGGTCGGGTATCGGCAACCTAGAGAGTACATATGTTGGTGGTTGCTCAACACTTTTCCTTCTGCTAGACCCCATTAATCTCCTCGGATGTGATATCTAAGCAGGGGGGTAGAGAGCTCGTGCGTCCCGTAAAAGTAGACTGGTGCAAACAAATGACCGCGGAACATCAACGCTCAGCCTCATAACTAGTTTTGAGGGTTCCATGACCATGTCTGTACACGCAATCTCAAGGATGAAAATTTGAAAACTCAAGACCTACATGAATCTCTCCATATGCCACCAGCGGAAAACTGTTGAGAAGTGTCTTTTCCTCATCTGGCGCCTCAAGCGGCACGCTTTGCCCCGATGACCCCCGGCTACTGAGACTTAATCGCTGAGCAGAGGGTGGTATCCCTGTAATAGGCTCAAGCTTTGACCTGAACGTGTCGATGCTCCACGACGGTGTGATGCGGCGTTCTGACGAGGCATTCTCGGAGATGATGTACATGGGAATGTCGGCCATTGTGATGCTGTTCTGCTGCTTCGTTTAATCCTTCTTGGGACTTTTCCTCTGAGCCCTCTCTCTCTCTCTCTCTCTCTCTCTCTCTCTCTCTCTCTCTCCCTTCTGTGCTATTTCCAACCTATGTCGAGGCGCGATTGCGTACTACCAGGTAATCTTTTCGTTTGCCGAGCTAGGACAAAAGTGCGGTCCCAAAATAGATTCGAAGTCAGAGTAGCCGAGACAGGTGTTTGTGCAGCTCTTCCCTGCTCGCCGCCGGTGTCTCACGGGAGGCAAATGATGCAGTCTGTTCTCTGTAGCCACTGGTCAGCCCATCCATGCAACTGCGTGTCCCGATGGCTAAAATCAGATTCTCGACCGAGACGCGGCACGGTAGTGGTCTTGACGGAATTCCCACCAATCAGGACGCGACAAAAAGACAGAAAACGCTCGCAACTGTCTCAGCCAAGAAGATGTAGTGCCAATCCCGTCGTTGAGATGAGCACTGCTGCCTTCTTTCGCGTCACACATTGCGATGCACTTGCAGCGATTCCCGCTCCTTGTCTCAGCCTTTCCTGTGGTAGAGATTTCCCACGACACACGCCCCCTCGCCTTTCCGTGCTGCTCCCTTTTGACGCGTGTAGGTGGCGACCAAACTACATGGGAAAGATCAAGGAACCAGCAGACACCTAAAAGATCCAGAGGCATAATGGTGGAACCGACAATCAAGCCTCCTTCTCGCCGAGGTGTGCACTGTGTCTTCTTCGTCCCCCCGGTGTCTCGAGACATGATGTCACTCGAGAAGACGCAGAACGCCGTCTCTATTTCTGACGTGGTTTGCGTAGCCACATGTCTCCGTCAGGGCACGGGAGGAGTATCAAAGGGGTGTCTGCTCTGCGCCATGTCGTCACCGGGGGATCAACGAGCACATCGAAAATAGAGCCCGCTCAAAATTGTCGGGCTGGGCAGCGATGACTCTTTTCCTCCTTCATCTCTGGGTTGCACGCCGTAGTCTGTTTAGTCAGGTGGGAACAAACGGGTCATAGAATTAGGAGGGAGAGTAGACCAAGGTCGTATCGTGTGGTTTTTTTTTTTTTTTTTTGGGAGGGGGGGGATGGATGATCCGTGGCGTCCATGAATGAGTCGCAGTGTATTCACTTTGCGCGCATGTGTGGGCATACATGTTTTACCTTGGGTTTTCTTTTGCCCTCCTGTAGAATGGCGCAAGATGTCTCTAGATGTCTCTCGGTGTCTTCACACGAGCTGTAGAAGGGGGCGTGTATGTGTCGTCTTTCATCAGCATAGCTGCCGCGCGAGGGGGGGGGGGTTTCCGGCGGGGTGACCATCGAGGAGAAAACAGGAAGGCGGTGTAGTAGTCGACCGCGGAGAAAAAAAATCAATCTAGGGTAGGTACGTGGTATAATAAGACCCGAGGGCAATATAGCATAGCTCATCAATATCCAACAAGACGATGAGACAACTACGCTCCTATGGATCCCTAGTTATCTTACACGACAGTTCTCTTCGTTTTTATTTTTGTTCCGTTTATTCTTGGACTAGTCATTCGCTGCAAGCGTAAAAAAGGAAAAAATAAAAAATAAAAAACAAGAAAAAAAGATTAGAGATGGTGGAACTGTTAATTTGGCCGGTATATGGGGTGCAGGTATCGAGCTGAATCTTTCAGCAAGCGCACGTCCATATTAACCCCTAAAGCTATCTATATGAACCATTTACTCCATTGGCAGCGGTGTAGAGATTTCCTCCCGTCATCCTTCGTAAATCCTTACCCCCCCAGTTCCATGAAACCCGCCCGCTTACAGCCACTATAATGTGGATAGCTTTCTTTACTTTTTTTTTCCGGTCTCGATATTATCCCACCTCTCTCTTATTTTCTATTCTTCTTTCATCTCGCTTCATATATGCTAATATACAAATCGTTGTGATTTGTCACGGGGGATTAAATCAGTCCAGGTATCGGTTCTTTTTGTCAGACCTACATGCAAAACAGGCTCTTGCGGCAACTAAGCAAGGTAGAAGAAGAAGAAGAAGAAGAAGAAGAAGAAGAATAATGATAATGATAATAATAATAAGAGTAAAGAAAAAAAAACAGCATCCTTGACCGCATCTTCCCTTGGTCCGTCGGGCACCTACTGTACCTACGATGTTAGCTAGCTGCGATATAAAGGAGTTGCGGGAATCAAAGCACACAAATGCCCGTCCCTGCATGCCCCAAACGAAAATTAGTAAACCTCTTATGAACCTATGCCAAGGTGCTCTGCGACGTGCTTCTTTTAGCACATATATATATAAATACATACATACATATATCTAGACAAAAGCAACTTCTCTCCCCCTTTGCGCTCTGATCTGCATCATACCACGTACTCTTCCAGCCTCGCCAGGGTCCCGGTTGCAGCACAATCCTCCTGCCCCCCTCCCCCCTCCCCTCAGTTCCCCCTCCTTTCCCGTCTCTCAGTCACCCCGGTTGGGTCTCGTTGTTGGGCGATCCTGAGAAGGAGAGCAGGTAGACCAAGAAGGAGCGCGAAAAGAGAAATCGTCGCCAAACCCTTTTCGACCGCCCTTGCCTGGCATACGACATCGACGCCGCCCACACCACCTGCAGCTGCAGCCTTGATTGAGGCTTTCTGCATCTGCACCACTCCCTCACGTACATTAGTACAGAGTAGCACTCCATTTACTGTACGTATGTACGTGTTACGCCTCAACCCAGACCTTTACACATGCAGGATGCAGTCACACTTGCAGCGCAGCCCTAGTGAATGGGCACTGACACCGCCGACAACCCCTACCCGTCCGGCCGTGTCTGGTTTCATTGACTCTCGTCGTCGTCGCTCTCGCCGCCCAATCTCGAGAGTCTCTGACCGCATGTCCTCATGACCGATTGGTCTGCTACCACATCACCAATGAACCCATATTTCCGAATCGTAATCCGCGGTGGGCATTCCAGACACCATGACTGAACGGACAACTCGACCAGAGATACAATGCTTGTTGAACTGCGCTAAACGATCAGTTCTATAATCAATCAACACACGGGAAATAAAGCAGCCTGCTCAGCTGGCCCTCCCATAACGTCCAACTCAACGAAGGGCGACCCGGTGCTGCCAGAGAATGCAACACCATGCTGCACGGTTACACAAGTCATCGTATACTCACCGGGATGAATACGACGGAAAAAAGCACAACAACGGAGATCCCTGGTCGCTGTTCCGCCAACATGGGTGCCGAGCGATGCATCCAATAAAATCAGAGACATGATCCGTAACTTATTCAACTGCTGCGGCCTACTGGCCCGCTCATGCTAGCAGCCACACGTCCAGTCACCAGCCGAGAGTAGCCCAACATTGCCAATATAATCTTGGAATCTGCTTCCCGTCATGCCGCCTACCCGTCCAAAAAGAAGAGGGGAAGGGGGGTGGGTAGAGAACTGAGGCGTGCATGATGGTTTCCTCGCAAACTTTTTCTTCCCAGTTTAAAGTGATGGTAACAAAAGCCTTAGGCCCAGAAACATAGTCTTTGAGTGATGTGGGAGGGTCTCCAGAGCACTATATTCTCGGCTCTTCGTGGCCGCAGTCATTGACTAGCGAGATTACATGTTGGCGTGATGCGCATGAACTGCTGCGATAGGTCTCAAGGTCCGAGATTGTTCATGGTTCGCTGCGATTACGTGGTCAGCTGCACTGACTTGTCGTCATGTAGTTCACCCCCAAAACGCACATACCTACATACTTAGGACTGTCACTGTTTTGTGGTCGCAGAACACGCACATTGGCGAACATGACCGACCGTTACTTTCATTTCACCCCTACCGCACCGAAGTCGTGAAATCGTTTGATGTGGAAAAGGGGCACCACTTGGCGCACAAGTGGCGGTCAGCGAGGCTGAGATGGGTAGAATGACAACAAAATAAGATTTCAGCCTCAATCCTCTCTTGACCGACTTGGCACCTTCTTATATGCAGGACGACAAAATTGCACCCAGAATTAGCGAAACTGGCCTGTCAGAAGTAGGGAGGCGGTGACGCTTTCACTTGACGACCAGAAAGTAGTCTGTCTATGGCATCCGCGTAGGTGGGTGTGTTTGTGTGTGTACGTGTGTAAGCCACGCCATATCAACATATCCACCAACCGGGTTGGCGGTGACACTGATCATACCTTTTGTGGGATGCCGGGATCATGACGACGAAGCTGCTGGTCAACTTCAACTTACTCCCAGAACTGTGGGTGGTATGAGCCAGCTGAAGGCGGAACTTCCGCTACTTCTCGCTGATCGGACGGTCATTGAACCTGCGGTCCTCCCATACTTCTGTTTGCATCTAAGTCGTGTTGATAGCCTAGGCTAGCGCGCCATGTGCTTGAAACGTGTGAGTTTTCGATGTCCAGTGCTCGATCGTAAAGGTGAGTGTTGACTTGTCGAAGTCGATTTCAAGTCCAGGCGCAGCAGGCGCCTGAACATGTTGCAAATGTCTTGGTTGTGGCTCTTGCCTGTACTGCTTCGCATCCCTCCTGTCCTTGCTGTGGCGGTGCGGTGCAGGTTCTGACACAAGTTTGATAGACTGTCCTCATTCGAGGCCGCCTCTCATTGAAAGGACCCGGGTCTGTCAAAAAAATATAGAGTGCCTATGCATCAGTTACCAAAGATCCGCCGCACCATCCTGCTTCGCACCACGGCATTTTTGTCGACGACCAGATGATCATGTCTTCCGGGCCATGAACATATGCTTCGGAGGATGCTCATACCAAGATTGTCCTCAATCATCGTAGAGCCGAAACAACATAAGGTTGCAGAGCTTAGATAATTATGCGAGAGAGGTCCGAAGGCCTTTCATGCAAGCCGCCAGCTTGCGGCTGCCGGCTCTTATGCAGATCAGCCAGTTTTGAGAGACACATGGCAAGAGAATAATGCAGTCGGCCTCGAGATTTACAGGATCACGCCACATTCAGTGCCGAAAAAGGATTGACGAGCAAAGCTCGGTCTGGAGGAGCCACTTTCCGCAACCCACAGGGTATAACAGGTGCACAAGATAGCTTGAGCATGCTCTGATAGACAACCATGCATGCGGTGGGAAAAAAAACCTGCCGCTCTAGCCATAGTGAAAGACTACCCGGCAGCTTTTTTTGTCCAGCCCTTGACAACCTGATGAAACCTTTGGTGGTTGCAGGTGGCGGCTGGTTACTCTTCCTGTTTTACGTCATGGTTGGAGGTGGTCTCTGCCCGATCATTATTAGCGGACCTTTTTTTGAAATTTCAAACGAAGGTTGTGATGTGTATGCCCGGATGTGTTTGATTTGCTGTGCCTTTCGGGGTTGTAAAAGCGTGGAGTAATGTCCTAGGTACTCAGAACCGGCCCGGTGACTTCCGCTCATTCTGGCGAGGGCATGGATTGCTGCTGCCAAAGCTGTTTTTGGCGTACTGGTTTGGAAGAAAGTTGCGGTGACTGACTGGGGCAAGTATAGACTATGACGAAATTCTCTTCCCTCTCGCTTTCTAGGGGTGTATGCACGTCCACATGTGCAGATCTTCCATTTTCTAGAGGGGGAATTGCTCATTTATTAGTCACGGCTCGATTTGCCGCCCGTGGCGTCCCCTGCCGTGAATCTCAAGCAAGAACAAGGCATTAAGTGCGCGTCTGAACCTGAATAAGTATACGTAACAAGGACGCAACGTTGGCTAGCGAGTAAAAGCACACAGTAAGCGATGCGTTCGCTCCGACCACGTGCATAAGCGGAGAGGCGAATATGAATTGGTAGTCACACTGCAGCGAGTCGAGGCTCACACGGAGAGTGAGAGGACGGTCTGTGCAGGCCGGCGGCGGTGGAAAACATGAGCAGGAACCGTTTTGTGTGCCGTTGGTCTGTTCGTTCTTGCTAGGACCGTCCGACGAAAAGCATGAGACTGACATGATGGCACCTGCTAGTTCTACCCTAGTCAACAGCGTCCAAGCGTTCCAGCGGACTTGTCCCGAGAGTGACGGGGCACGACGGGGTTCGACGAACGGCAAGGCCGAGCTGGATGAACCGCCCAGACAATTAGTCGACCAGGTACCAGGGACCAAGGGAAGGATAAGCCGAGGCGAAGGCTAGATGGAAATAGAAGAGAATGCTCCGTGGCCCGAGCCCCGTACAGCCCTCGCTCTGGTTTGTGGTGGCCCAGGCACGGGGGTGCGTGCCGGATCCTGTTTTCGCCGACGTCGTCGCTCTGCAGGAATGTACGAACGCTCTATGTATATGAAATGAACTTGTTCCGGCATTAAAATTTGGCATAATTATTCAAAGGGCTGAATGGTTCGTGCGAAATGAAAAAGCGGAAAGGCCTAGGCATTGTGGCGAGGTGTGTTCAGAATTAGTCCACACTGTATGTGTGCGTGAATGTTGAATGAAAGAGGCGGTATAAGTCATGTTGCAAACTAGTGCTCGTGGGCACATTCGGTAGCACGTTTTTAAGAATCAAGGTAATTCAGTCTTGCTTCGACGAGGCGGTCAGGATGAGCCAGTCGCGCCTGATCCACACAAGTAGACTCACCGGAGCACTGGGCAACTCACATAAGATAGTGAACCTCACTAAAAGTCCTGCCTTATAGCGCGCGCTTGCGCTGGGGTCAAGAGTAGCGTGAAGACAGGCAAGAGAAAGAGAGGAGAGAGAGAGAGGTGTGAGCCAATGTTGACAGGAGGACCTGTGCTGGTGCTACTCTTCGTGGCCCGAGTCAAGAAATCCGAGGTGCCGTCCATCAAAAATCGGGGCCCCGCGAAATTTCGAGGTGGTTAGAGTACGACGGCAGATGCGATGGCGAAAACCACGTGGGCACATGTGTGCTTCGTCTCTGTATCAAGAGCAGGGGATGGATCACACTGAAGGCAGCGCGTGGTCAGCCGGCTGTAGGGAGCTCCGACAATAGGCAGCCATCGTGAGCCCCGATCGTAGTAAACAGACACCGTGAGGAGTAAGTCTGGTTGTCGCGTGGCCACTCCTGTTCCCGGAACCGACCTGCTACCTAACCGTTAAAGAAATTGGAAAAATACAAGGCCATCCTGGCCCTTGCCGCATTGAAAGAGCCCGAATAAATGGACGGGCGAGTCAGTTGAGCGATTGCAAATCCACATGGTCTGGCGCAACAGCGGCTCGTGTACAAGGAAGAAACAGTCAATGGACCCGCTGTTGATTTTCTTCTTGTTTTGCGCCGCAGCCGACGAGATATACATAGTAAATATGTATGTACTTTCACTGAGCTTGATCGAGGAGGCAACCCCCCTCGGCCCCCCTTCAAAACAAGACGGTTAACAGTCCACTGCCTGCCTATGCACAGAGTAGCCAAGTATTGTAGCTCGGGTGTATGGCACTAGTCGCCTGGGCGTGCAGGAACCAATCGAAAGCACCTAGAAGGAGAAAAGACCCCCTTGCTGAACAACGGTTAGACGGGTCAGAGGAGCCCTGTCATCCAACAGAGAGCACGGATCAAGGATAGTCGAAGAAAAACGCCGTATGCAGAAACGATGGCCCAGAGTGCGGGTCTGACATTTAGAGCCTGGGCGTCGAGGGGGGGTGGAGGTGGCGTTAGCTAGGCATGTATGTATAGTATGTACTGTATTAGTACGTGTCATGGACTCATAGACTCATAGTGGTTTGACCTGAGGACGAAGGCATGTTGAGCAAGAGAAGGACGCAAGAAGGGTTGCGGCGGCTAGCCCACCCTATAATATCGAGACCGTTCCGCATGCAGGTGGCTGAAGCTATACATTAGCATCATGGCTGTTCGGGCTGTTTGATGGGTCGCCGGCCCTGTCTGGCTGGGGGCGGCGGGTTGTGCTGGGCTCTGCGGCGACGCCGCCCAGAGGAGGAAATGCAGACCAGGCGTTTCTCAACGATGCCCAAGTGAGCCTGGCACGAGACTGGTCAGTACTCGAGGGACTGAGGACTAAACAGAGAACTTGCTAGGTAAGGCACGTAAGGGAAACTCAAAGAGGCGGCCCACCTGCAGGATGCGAGTGCCGGGCCAAGGTACCTTATCCGGATGATCCGCCACCTTGTAATCTCGACTGGTGTGTGGGAGAATAGAGAAGCATCGAAGAAGCAGTCCCCGTATGAAGGCGGAGGCAGCAGGGGAAGAGCATGGGGACAGATGGGCTTTGAGAGTGACCGGCACTTGGACGCGATGCAGGCCAAGAAAACTCTATCGGTCACGGAATTGGATTGTCGATGATCTTGGCAAGACGAGCAGTGTATGGTCATCTCCTCGTCCCTGTCTCTCTGACTCTTTTCTTTTTCTTCTTTCTTTGGCGCTTTTTCTGCTACTCATCGTCGTCGTCGTCCTTCTTCTTCGTGTCGTTGGTGTCATCGCCGTCGCCATTCTTTCTATTCCGTGGGTGTCAAGACAACGATATGCAAAACAGAAATCGTGACCAAGGCGGCGAGCCAGAAGACTGACTGGCTCTTTCGTTGGCAGCTTTCGACGCAGAAGAGATGTGCGCTTCGTTGACCCGAGGAGGCCGCGACGACAGCCGGCTGTACATATTTGCCTAGTCTGCATACTACTCGGTAGCGTTGCGGGCTAACGATAAGGAGGCAGAGGTGACTACTAGCTAGTGAAGAATGGTATGGGTGATGATTGTGGCGTCTAATGATGATGCCCGTTTGCAAGGGGGGGGGGGTTGGTTTGAGGACGTTGGAAAGCTGTCAAGAAGCAAGTTATGAATGACAGGTGGAGACTCAGAAACGTACGGCGCTGTTTGGCGCGGCTCAGGGGCCTCGTGGCGCTGTAGAGGAGGCTACCAAGGACTAAGGTGCTAACTAGTATTTACAGGTACTAGGGCACATGATGATAAAAAGTAACCATGAACACGGGCATGCTACTAACATGTAGTTTTACGTCCGCAGGTTTCAAGCGGCCTGCATTGACCAGCCCGGTCGGCAAGCCACGCTGATTATAAACTGCCTAACTCTTATACTACCTTGGTGAGGCCAAAGAGAGAGAAACAAACGAGTCAAGCAAGGTAGCATCGTACATAGGTGCCCGCGCCGCGCCCTGCGTGTACCATTACGTGCGAAGTGCCTGGGGAGATCGTGAGCCTCACATCAGACGCCCCCCTCCCCCTCCTCCTCCTCCTCTCCCCTCCCGGCGCGTGCCACACTGTCTGCACTGCAACGTTTCTCGCGCGATATGCCTGCCGGCAAAGCAGAGCGCGCGCCTTTGGTCGGTGACATGCTTTTTTAGAGACTTGAAGACGCAGACGGCGAATAGGATAGAGACCTGGACAAGGGCCATGAGGCATGGGGCAATGGAGCATGGGCAGGGGCGGCTTGGCTTCCTCTTGCAAGCCACGGTTCATCTGTCCTCGGCTTGACCCGCCGCATGTATATATGCATATACGTATGTATGTATTCATAGGATAATTCAACTTATGCCTTTAGTGTCGCAGCAGGGGGCTTGGCACTTTGTCTCACCTATTTTGCCTTGTATTGCATCTTAATTTTTTCCAATTTAATTCCTTCATTTGCTTTCTCTTCTTCTAACTAATAAAAGAGAGTGAAAGATGACGCTCAATGTATTGTCTTCAATAATACCCATGCACTCTATGCATATCCATGATCTGCTTAAACTTGATGATTGGTCCCTCTCGGGTTCGTCGATCAGCCGCCACAACGAGTAAATTTTGTACGAATTACAGCTCTCGGTTGAATGCAACCTGCTTCTTCTGCAGCCCCCTCCCCTCCCTCCCCTCTCTTTTCTTTCCCAATTAATGTATGACGGCGTCTCAGCCCCGTCACGGCGCACAAACCTTGTTCAACCTTGTTATCCGCCAGCCTCATCGCACAACAACACCTTCAACTATTGGCACGTCTGGGGCATAAAGGCGATTGGTTACGTTTCGACACGAAATGATATTTATTGTTTTTTTTTATTCACCTCCCTCTCTGTACCACGACGTCGCTGTTTTCTAACTCAATGCCGTCAACCTGCGCCCCTTCGTATGGGTGTTCGAGACTCCCTCCCCCCTCCCACCTCCCTCCCTTTCCTATGCCACCTAAAGAGTCACACGCGAATGGGCCACGGGAAGCAGGGTTAACGTTCAAATAAAAATAAAATTGTCTGTGATTTACGATTGTTGGAAAAGTCTCCTGGGTCCGGCAGCCTGCCGACGTAAAACTCGTTTGCCTGCCTCCTTGGCGAATGCAGCCCTCCTAGGCAGGCAATATCGCGCGCACCTGCGCATGGTTCCAGCGACGGGCAGTTTCGTGGTACGAACGACAGTTGTTGCCCAACACGGGAGGTGTAAGCCGATGTCATTCCAATCCTGTCGAGGCGGTCATGGTAGTCGAATTGACCCTGGGCCGAGCCCTGACCCTTTCAAAGTAGTTGTCCTTGTTTTCGATTGTCGAGAGGAGTCTTCTTGACTATCCATACGTTCGCTGATTACGTGTGGCCACATTGATTTGCATTCTGGAGGAAGCTGCATCATCATACCTTGGGTACTGTACACATGCAGCCACACTACGTCGTAAAATGGGTGTGGACCTAACCCATCTGCAGAAGTAAAATTTGAATGTATTTCGAATGGTAATTTTTTAGACTTTCATTCTCCCGCCTTTCTTTGTTTGCCGATTTTGATCTTGTCTTCTTTCTAACACAAGGAGGAACAACCCGCCTCTCGTATACCGCCATCTACTCACTAGCTGACATCGGCAGGACGAAACAAGGCAAGGACCGAATCAAGGAGCCTTGACCGAGACCTGATCTTCACGGACGCCAAAAAAAAATCAAATAGAAAGAGAGAGAAAAAACGCCACAGAAGTAAACATGGTTCACTCGGGAGAGACCAACCTGAACTAGGTAAAAATAGAGAGAGAGGGAAAAGAAGAAAAAAAAAAGGAAAAGGCCACGGATACAGTAAGCAGCCGTGTTAACAATCTAGCGTTGCTCTTGTCTCAGTCGACAACCTACAGCCACCGGGAGTAGAGACATTTTATCCAGCATCTATTCTGTTTTAGACCTAGGCACCATCTTTTTCATCATCTTTGTTCGATTTCAGACAGAGCGGCCGCTAGTGTAGGGTGAAGGTCCTTATGAGCAGAGTTTTGCATAACAATTCTAATAATGACCCATAAGAGCAAGAATCATCCTGTCTGCTTCTTTGCAGGAAAAAACCCCGACTAGTAAGCACGCGTCTATTCATCTCATTCAGTCTAGCAGATCCGTTTGCATGGGCATATGTCATTCTCAGTCCTTTACCGTCTTCCCCTTCTTTGCCATGCGTTCTATAGTTAGTACAGGCCGCGCAACGGTGTGATGCTGATGATGGTGACGATGACTCTAAGCCAGGGTTGTTAATTATCTTTCATTCTTTCATAATTTTCTTTATCATTCTCTGCCCTCTGCCACACACACCAGCAGTCGGTAGAATGCGTTTTTTTTTTTTGCCCTTTTACTGATCACCCCTTACCCACTCACACGTGCACACAGACGCAAGCACGCGAACGCAAAGGTCGGCCAAGCCACTCGAGGCCGGTTGGTTTTCTCTTTTGTGTGCCGTTTGTGTGTGCCTCTATGCCAGATCAAACTTAATCAACCACTCTGTTTAGATGCCATGGTACAGACGGGCTCTAGGGAAGTAGGAGGGGGTGTGAGTGCATGGTTGGTGAGAAGAGCGGAGGTGAAAGGGGGGGGGGAGCGGAACTGGGGCGGGATCCAGGTTGTCACGGCTCTTCACAACTTGGACCCCGAGAGAGAGAGGGAAGAGGGGGGGGATCAATGCTCCTCATGAATCCTTCGCCGGATAGCTTGAGCCATGAACAGACGACCGAGAATATTTTCCGACAACCTAGAGCGTTGACTCTAGCTGTCTAGCATATATATTATATATACGTACACCATGAGTCAGTCAGGTTCTCTTTGGGCTGTTTCACAACCTTCTTCTCTGACCAGCCCTCGTCCGTCTCATAACCCGTTCGCCGATTTATGCTGATCTATCCGGCCGTGGATACTCGAGTCTCAGCCATTTCTCTGCGTACCCGTCTTTATCCACCAGTTCGCTCTCGACCATGCATAAAAAAGAACATCAATCTCGCCCTGCTAGGTCGGCTGATCATGAAAGTCCCGCCGCCCCTTTGATCAAAAATATCTTCCCTGTCCGGGCCTAGCGATCAACCATCACGGCTTGTCTAGCCATTTAACTTTGTCTCGCAGAGTTTCTCTGACGCTAGTTGAAATTCACACTGCCCGAGGATTTTCTTGCTCTTTTCCCTTTTGTCCTCTTTTCCTTTTGGATGAACATGGCGGCCGCCCTTCTAATTAGCGTTCGGTTCCTTTCTGCATGTCACATCACGTCCCGCCCCTACCCTGCTGTTCCTCTTCGCCCCTTTTTTTTTTTTTTTTTTTTTTCTTTTAAATTTTTTTTAAAACATGCTCATTATTGAATGCTTCGATTCTGGCTTCCATGATCTCATTCAGGCAAGCTGTCATTTTGATTTGTTGAAACACTTCGGATGCAAGGATGTGTAGCAGCTGGACCAGAACAGAAAGTAAACCACCCCCCTCCCCTTCTTCACATCAGTCTCTCAGCCAGCCCTCTCACACAAGTAGCCGTAGCCAAGACACGGCGTACACGTAGTAGCCATATAGAATCTGCATCTTGCTTTGCTGCCTCCATCTCGGTCGGTAGTATCTGCAGCGCCACATATTGGCCCCATACTGCCTTCCTTTCGCCCTCAACCTCATCCACTGAATCAACCCATCGGGAGCAACATGTACGAGCCACTTGCAGGCACGACACCACATCCACCATACACGTTCACAAAGCATACACACACACACACACATACACACACGCATACACATATGTAAAACATTCACAACTTCTCTCACACCTTGACAACCACCCCCCTCCTTCCCAGTCTCTGCCCCCCCACGCCCCCTTTACCGTATCTTTACTCAGACGCCTTCCCCTTGTAGAGCTAGCCTTGGGTAGCTGTTCCCCATTCCGGCTTCGCATCCGTGATATTCAGTCACGGCCAAAATCTTTTTCGTTTACGCTAAAAAAGCACAAAGCAATCGTACGCCCTGCCACGCAGGATGGACCAGGCCATTTTCTTTCAAACGTCTCTAGTAGAGACCTCTGGTAAAGAGGCAATATTTACCCAAACAATATTGGGCCCCCCCCTCGTCCGTTCACGCCCGACTCTGACACGCCCCCGTTGTTGCGCTCCCGCTCACGGCGTCCGAGCTTTTTTGTCCAAACTATTATAGTTCTTATTTGTCTAATCTTCTAGGTTTTTCCTTTCCTTTTTCCCGAGCCTCAAATTTTCAAATGTAAGGACTTTCTGTAGCTTGGCAAACGGGGCACGCTTGTGACTCAAACCCATTCGTCGCCTCCTCATTAGAAGGTAGATGATTCTGGGGGAGGGGGCTGAGCCTCTTTCGACCCGATCTGTTGGGCAAACGAAAACCGAATCTTATTTTTTCAGAAAAAATTAAATAGAAAAAGAAAAAGATAAGTAATAAACGAAAAACAAAATAAAGACAAATAAATAAATAAAAGTAGTGCGCATCCCTGCCACAGCATCATACAGGTGGTCCCCTCGGCCCCGTGTGCTTTTTAACGAGAGACCCCCCCCCCCCCCTTGGGGGTCGGGGCGTCCTCATAAGACGTATGCATTGTACCACAGTGATGGGCCTTGCCGCCGTCAAGCCATTTGCCTCAATCTTGTCCATGCCCATCTCTTCCCCCAATTGGTTGGACGAGGACACCCTCCCCCCCCTGGGATAGACAAATCTAGCCAAGCTTCTGCTTGACCTTCATAAACATAGCTTCTTGCTCGCAACCTCGACCACCTCGTCGTGGTCAATTCCTTACCTACTCTTATAATCGTTGCTCCCGCTCGTTCACCTCCTTCGAAGCCCGTCTGCATCGCCACCTTTCCTGCCTGACTCTGCAAATCGGCCAAACTAACCACACTTGGTGAAACTCGCGTTGGACGCCAACATAGACCTCTTATGCGCCCTTCTTATACCGGACTACACAGCACCTGCCGCCTCGTTTCCGTCTCTGATTCGATACCATCTGGCTCGCAGAAAATCTTGGAACTTCATCGTTTCCGGCCTGCCACTTCTCTTGCAGTACCATCGTTCACCCTTACGTATCTCGATCACCCTCCACCGCCTCTAACCCAATTCCTTGTTCATTTGGCAGCCATTGGGAGATCTAGTTGGGCATTGATTCCTGCATAGCAGCCCTGATTCATATATATCTTGCTCTCTCGGCGCTGCCCATCCTCCAAGTAACCCAACAAGCAGCATTTGCGCACTTCTCTTGTTGTCAGTCGTTCTTTTCTTCCGGCCACACGTTTGCCCGCCTGTTTGCCTACCGGTCTGCCTGCCTGCCTGTCCTGCCTGCCTGCCGCTATCAGGCGAACCACAGCTGCAGCCGCCGTCGTGGCTCAAGCCGGTACCCAGTCGCTACTCTGCCTCTCGCAGGCAGAGTTTCCTCACTCGAACGTGCCCAGCGCCGCTATCAACTTTCGTGAACCTTCGTCGAGCATCAACCTCCCCAAGAAGCCTGAACCGGCCCGACGACTACGTACGACCTTCACCGTGGATATCGCCTCACTAGTCAAGCCAGAGGACTCAAATGAGGCGACCCAGTGGCGGACAGCCTCAGACCGTTCTCCCTCCAGCTTATCTTCTGCTCCAACCACTGCTTCGATGCTGGCTCAACCCATGGCTCACGGACCGCCTCATTTGGTGATGTCCCATATGCCTCATCACCAGCACATGCATCAGATGCCACACAGAGGTGGCGCGGCCTCGGGCAGGAGAGACCTGCACACCCAAGGGGTAGATAATTATCAGCAGCAACCTGTGAAGAAACAGAGCAAGTGGTCAGCAGAGGAGGACACTCTTATCATCGAGCTCCGCGGGAGCGGCATGAAATGGGACGACGTCTCGAAGCGTCTCCCTGGTCGAAGCGCCATCAGCTGCCGTCTGCACTACCAAAATTATCTAGAAAGACGCAGCGAGTGGGACGAGGAGCGGAAGAACAAGCTAGCCCGTCTCTATGATAGGCAAGTCTTTATCGCCCATGCCACCACGGGGTGCTTGGCAGCCTCTCGCGGTCTTCACATGCTAACAAACGATTTTGTGTGCAGATTCAAAGCGGAGATGTGGGCGAAAGTCGCAGAAGAGCTTGCAGTTCCCTGGCGAGCGGCGGAAGCAATGCATTGGCAGCTTGGGGAGACTGACATGGCGCGAAGGGCCGGTCAAATACCGTTCACGCTAGCCAGTGGCAGCTCTGAGGCAGCTCTGCCGACGGGACGAAACGCGCCCATCCGTGCTCACGCGCAGATGCATCTACAAGAGGCGCAAGGAATAGAAATGCGAGCATCGCCGCCACAACCTTCAGCGTACGGCCTTGCTGGCGGCCCGAGGATACAAGGTACCATACCACGTCGCTCCGTCACGATGCCAATCGGACCCTCGCCGCCGCACCCTATCTCGAGCTCTACTACACCTGCCGCACCGCTGCAGCAACATATGCCTCACCCTACTCCTCCTCCTCCCTCGGGTGATTACACTTACAAGCTGACAAGCGGGTTGCCGCCTATTCAGCATCAGCCTCAGCCTCGCGTTCCTGGGCCTTTGCCCGGCGTGGCCGAGCTTACTACGGGCGTCACGCCTTACTCAACACCTCCTCCAGTTCACCATTCGGGGCTGCCGCCGCCGCCGCCGCCGCCGCAGAACATTCCACCTGGTATTATGCCGCAGCACCAAATGGGCCGCCCAATCTTCGCTGAGCAGGAACAGTTACGCTACAAGCGGCCCGCCAGCGCAGATATAAAGCTCGAAGACAGCTACAGACGGCGATTAGAATGAAGCTTTTAGGCTTTTCTCTTTTTCTTTCCCATCTCATCCCATCTGTATCACCGGTATGGTTTTTCGTGTTTTTCTTAGATAATACGCATATACAGTGGTTGGCCTTGGTATTTTGTTTTTCTTTTCTCTCCTGGGCTGGCACATGGGCACGTAGCATCTTGTTGTGGAACTCGGGCAAGCGAGTTCTTGATTTCTGTGTTGGAGAAGTGGAATACAGCTAGATATACAGAAACCTCGACGAGGTTCCTCCAAAGTGAAGCAAAGGCAGAAACTGGGAGGGTTTTAATGTTTTACATAGCATCAGGCGAGAAGTCAGGCGAGAAGTACGGCAAGGCCGCAGCAGCACAGTGGCAGCCAGAAGGTCATATGACCGAGAACATACAGGAAGGCAAAGGTCGGTTATAATAGAGCATTGAAGAGAAAACGTTGTGATTTACCGATGTGTCATTTGCCGGAAAGAAAAGTTGTATGCATGAGTATATACTATGCAGTCAGCATAACTTGCAATACTCTACTTAAGATATTTGATGAGTACTAAAAAAAATCACGCACTTATATATGCGGCCATAGACGTCAGAAATTCGTGATCCTGCCAAGTTGTCGTCCGCTCTATAGCATCCTGTCGACTCTATAGCATCCTCAACTTCTACAGGTTGCTTCTACCGTTCAAGGAGGGTTGGGCACCGAAAATGGACGAACTTGGACCGCGTAATATATATGAAATGGCATGTTCGTAAAATAAGCCAAGGACTTAGGTACTTTTATTAAGATTAATTACATCGATCTTTAGATACTCTACTTTATATCTCTAACTAAATTCTTGTATTAATAAGAACATAGTGATATTGATTTCGAGAAATTAATTTTATATATAGTTAGAAAGATAAAAAGTAAAATAAAAATAAATTAAAGAAATAAAAGATAACTAAATATCTTTATTATCTATTCTTAATTATATAAAACTATATATTTACATAGTATAAGAGCTATAAAAACTTTATTATCTATATATATATATATAAAACTATACTAATTTATAATAAATTAATTTTAATTACTAAGTTATATATTTTAATTGTTTTAAATAAAGTCTATTTTAATAATATTTAAATTAGGTTGTATACTTTTAAATCTTATTATATAGTTAAGTCTTAAATTTGAAAAAAAAGGTTTATTACACTACTACGTAATTGTCTTTCTAGCATCTATAAAGGTTATATTATAGGTACCATAATATACTTGGGATGCTGGCAAAACGCTCGCTTTTTGTGTGCCCTTGAATTCACTTGGGTCTCTCCCTATAAAATTAAAGTTGAACAACGAAACGAGCAACTGCACACGTTCCGAATTCTAAGCGTTCCTGACCAATACTAACTATTACTAACGAGCGTTAGCCCCTAGATTACATGCTCTCCCTTTCTTGATGAATGCCAACGTTCTTGGCTTTCGAAAGCACATTGCTGCCAGAACCTCTAGAGGCGCCATCTAGATTGGATGGCTGCCGTTCATTCCAGTGGTAAGAGACTCTACAAAAGGTAGTCACTTAAGAGGCCGAATAGGTAATATGTGAATGAGCATAGTCGAAGGCTTCTAGATACCCCATCGACTAGATAATAGACAACCAGGATGTGCATAAAAGAGTGGGAGTCGCACATGTCGAGCTTTCCAGGCCACAGAGCTTCAGGAATCTTCATCTCTCAAACCACGTGTATCAGGATCAGTTCAGCGCCGGTTTAGGTAAAGTAGGAGACTTACTACATAAAGCGCGGTTCCGGATGGAACGTAGCCTATCTTCGCCACCACAGTAGGTGAAGGCTTTTTTGTTCATTAGGTCTAGCTCGAATATATCGAGCCCATGCATGAAGGGCGCCACAATGGACATGCCGGTCGCCCGAACGCTAGTGTTCGTACGGAGCGATACTTGGGGCTCTAAGCTTGGGATGTTGTGATCATAGTCAATGCCCCAAAGACCCCAACCTATGTAGACCGACGAAGGAGGTGCTGGATCCTATTACTAGTACTAGGATAGAAAGAGCCGAGCGTATAGAAATCAACCAACCATGGACCAATGAATATTGCGTAGTCATGTAGTCAGGTCTCACACCAAAAGACTGTATATACTCCCAAGATAATGTCACCAATTATAGATATCGAGCTTGTCTAGTCGGTGGCAGAACTAAAGGAAAACAGCGGCCGGGATGAGATGGGGATAGATGTTAACCGTCTCGCTGTGGAGATACCACCAACTTCGGAACGAGGCGCGAACCGAGCCCTAAATGGGCCTGTAATCGTGACGAATCCACTGGTGATTGTCATGTTGGAGCTATTCTGGCATCTCGTCGAGCGAGAGAAGAGCCGGGCGTCCTGCCTCACCGGACCTGGCCACGTTGTCGTCTATTCCCGGCTCTTCGCGTGCCTCTGGCTCCTTGGCCGAAATTCGTAGACGGTGAGCGGACGCCATTTACTGTCACACCTAGTGATGTGCAATGACCTGAGGCTAAAATTTGAGTGTCTGTAAGAATGGGATCGAAGAAGTAAGTATTCTATTTGCTTCGTAGTTTTTCTTTGAGGGACCGGATGGATGGTGGCTTGGGCCGTGGCGGATGCCCGATACCGGCCAACCAGCCCCCTGTTGTAGAGCACGCAGGGCTGACTTTAGCAATATGCTGATGATTCTGGTTGCTTTCAATGGCCTGTTGGAGTCTAGAAATTACATGCCAGAGTCATTTCTACATGAAGCTGCTCGCTAAAAGGCGATTTCGCTCCATGTACGTAGATATTATACGAAGACATGACTAGTTAATAGCATAATATACTTTTTAAGATGATAAGTTAGCTATATATTTCTAGACTAGTTATTTCTAACTTATCATATATATTATATAATAAATGTATAATATAAAAGGTATGCTTATTTTGCAATAGTATTATTAGTAAGTTTGTAGCTATGTGTTTAGAAGTCGTCGATCATGACGTAGATAGAGAACGAGCAGAATATTAAATTATTCCTAGCAGTGTAATAAATAGGCCGATGTCTATGTTTAAAATAGGCACAAAGAAAACAGAGACAGTCGCCATCGTCAAGGAAAGCAAGATGCTACACTATATCTCCCATATCAAGAGGAAGGATTTAGTCATCTTTGCCTGTCGTAGTCCTGAATAAAACATCACAGGCTACTACATTTTTTTGGTGCTTCTCTAAATGCCCTCAAATTGGTCCTGCGTCGTGAGAATTTCTGTCCTTGCGACGGGTTGTATAGAGACAAGCTTTTGCCTGCGGTTCGTGGGCGTGGCTGTGCTTGTCTCTGTCCACATCGCTCGCCTCTACTACGTATATGTTGACGACTTTTACAAGCCAGCCAGTCTCTTGCTACAGTGCATACATAGAACTTGTCTCCCCAAAGCGAGATCTTGATTCAACTCTTTTCATTGTATCAGTCTCCATGCCTTGCGCGCCTCACCGCCCGCGCAAAGCCTCGTCCCTCCCTCCTGGGATAAATACACACCACCAAGCATCGGGTATCACGAAGAGCACTCACAGACGGACAAGCATGCACGATGGTTAGTGCCTAATACGGGTTCTCGTTCTTGACCGGCAATACAAACACATCATGTACCGCCCAGAATAAAAAAAAAATTTCCGATACATTGTTGACAGCCGGCGTGTCACGTCTCACGACATCATCTTCTCCCAGAATATTGGTCACGAGAACCCAGCCTTCTTTTCGATACTACCCGTCACCCTTGCTTGAATTAAAAACAAATATTCATCTTCCCAACTTGATTTACTACAGCTATTCGGGTGCAACCCTTCTCCCCATCCATGTCGTGGCGCAGTTTATAATTGTACTACTTTGCTTTTTTTTTGTGTATCGTGCCATCGCCATTCTCTTGTCAGAGCCCAGGCCTGCTAAAGACCGCCCACCAGTTGTCTCGCTCGTACCCGCTCTCCTCCACGACGCCGCCCGCGGCCGCCACGTCCTGCTCGAGCTCGCCCTTCCTGTAGAGGTGGTAGTACCGCTGGAAGGTCGTCTCCTCCGGCGGGCGCCCCTTGGCTGCCGCGCCGCGCATCACCCATGGCACCAGCGTGTCCTGCTCGCTGCCCTCGTCCCAGCCGCGGCGGCTGCTGGCCTGCTCGAGCGCCCAAACGTACACCAGACCGGTTGCCCTGTCCTTGTTGCCGGCGCAGCTCTGCGGCGAACCGACCTCGTCGGATGTGCGCGGCCGTAGGCGGGCGATGAGCTCGCGGATGGCCCCGACGCGCCGCTCTCTCGTCGACAGATGGTGTACTACGGCGATGCAAATGACAAAGTCGAACGTGTCGACGCGGTACGGCAGCGCGAGCCCGTCGGCGACAATGACCTCGTTGCCGCCGCCGCCGCCGCCTTCTTGAGGAGCACTGCTCTGCGGCTGCTGCTGCTGAGGAACCGCTTCTGCAGCTGCCGTATCGGTGCGTTTCTTGGTGTCCTTCTCCCCCCCCCTGGGCATCGTAGCACGGCCGCGACCCCGCGCCAGGCGCACGAGCTCGCCGCTGCGGTCAGACCCGAGGACGTGCAGCGCCGGGTTCACGTCGAGGTACTTGCCGTTGCCGCTGCCGACGTCGAGCCCGATGGCGCCGGTCGGCTGGGCCTGCAGGTAGGCAGCGACGCGGGGCCAGGGCGAGTGGCGCGTCGACGAGAAGTGTGGCGCGATGGCCTCGTAGACGGCGTGGACGTGCGTCGACTCGTACGTCTCCGCGTCGACGCTGTCGGTGGCGGATGCGGGGGGCATAGGCTCGGTTTGTTGCGGTTGGGATGCGTGCGCCATGCTGTGGGAGAGGCTCGTCGGAAATCACCGAGACGAAAAACTCACTGAGTTGTAGGGTTCGCGAATTTCTTATTGAGTCTTGTGAGAGCCCAGTTATGCGGGGGACCAAATTGTGATGCTGGTGTGTAGGTGGCCCACGCACTTTGAGCTATGCTGGCATGATAGTAGCGACGAAGGGGTGCGCAGGATTTCCAGTACCGTATCTCGGAGAAATTAGTGTTTGCTTGTCCGAAGTGAAGCTTAGATGCGCGAGCATATATGCACAGAGCGGTACTGGACAGAGCGAGCGACAACCCTGCTCACTGATCACCACGTTAATTCGTATCTGTCCTGACCGCTGCCGAATCCGAATGCGCCGTTCCTCCTCTCTGTCTCAATCAATTCTGCCACTATCACAGGCTCGCTATTTTTTTGGAAGGCCACGGGGTTTTTGATACTAAATGGTTGCAATTGAAGGAGATAAAAAGCCGCCTCGGCGCGGACCAGTTTGTGGTCTTCAAGTGGATCACAGAGGTCGATGCTGCTTTACTTTGCTTCATTGCCCACAACCCATCTTCATCGAGGCAGTTTTAGAAAGTACGATACTGGCCACTTGTATCTGCTCTTCACGCTGTCTACGAGGGCTTATATGAGTGATCCTTTTCTAGCTTGAAAAAATGTTTATTCTTGCTATAGTTGATTGTTCGATACACTCACATTGACTAGTTGCAGCCATTTCACACAGTCGTATGAAAGAAAGCTTTTATCTCTTGCTTTTCACCTCTATACACTTTCAGGGAAGCTCTAGCTCTGCTGCTGGTTACCTACATTGAGCGGGCTCTTGGCATCGTACACGTCCGTGGCAATGAGCTCTGGGTAGCTGACGCCACCCTGTTTCAGAGCCGAGTCCATCGTCTCCATGATGATGATGCTCTCGCTCAGAGGCAGGGTAGCGCTCTCCTTGCGACCGTCGCGCAGACAGCGGGCGCACTCGTCGGCCTCCCAGAACATGCCGTGGCCAAAGTCGACCTTGGGATCCTTGGGGATGGGGCAATCGACAATCTCAACATTGCTGTCGTTCTTCCGGAGGACCTTGTATTTCGTGGGACGGAAAGCGGGACCCCAGACCTGGATCTCACCCTTTGTGCCCTGGATGCGGATGGAGGCACCCGCCGAGCCGGCGCCGTTGGGGTCGGTGGCCACCTGGACCGAGGTCGTCGCGATGCCCGTCATCCTGTTCTTGGGAAAGTGGCAGATGATGCTGGTTGACTCGTCGGCACCGGTGCGGTACTGGTCGATGGCGGCTAGAACGTTCGGGGACTCCTTTTCTTGCTGTAGATGGTACAGCGTCTGGAATACCCAAGTGAGGGCGTATATGCCGAGATCGAGCAGGGCGCCGCCCGCAAGATCGACGTTGACCATACGGTTCGTATCCGGGTATTCCATAGACCCGTCATCCTTGCCCTGAGAAAACGCGAGATCGGCTGTCGCGCCGCAAAAGTCAGTTTAGCCATATACGAGACCAAAAACGCAAAGGCGGGGTTGCAGTCCGTACCGATGGTGCGGTGCACCTTGCCGATAGTCCCCGAAGCAATCAGCTCGCGAATCTTGATGCTCAGGGGAAAGTAGCGCGTCCAGACGGCCTCCATGAGGAACAGGTTTTTCTCGCGCGCCCTGGCGACGAGCTTCTTGGTCTGGGCGGCGGTGACGGTCAGCGCTTTTTCGCAGAGGACGTGCTTGCCGGCGTCAAGGGCCAGCATGGCGTTCTGGAAATGGTGGCTGTGCGGCGTGGCGACGTAGACGATGTCCACGTCGGGGTCGGCCACGAGCTCGGCGTACGAGCCGTACGTCTTGGCGGCGGCCGGCCCGTTGATCTTCTTGATGAAGCTGGCGGCGCGGTCGGCGGAGCTGGACGAGGCGACAGCGGCAATCTCGTGACGCACATCGTGGACGTCGCGGGCGGCGGGATCGCACAGCAAATCTCGGCAAAAGGCTAGTTGGGAATCGGGACTTGGGTCAGGAACGCGGCGCGGAGCAAGAAATGGGACTGGTTCTGCAGTCGAAGACGAGAGGAGCTGCTACGTACTTTCGGCGATCCAGCCAGTGGCGAGGATGCCCCATTTGACGGTATAGGGACTGTCGGCAGGCATTGTGACGTCGGTGGTGATGGTCTTTTACTCTCTCGTTGTGTCGTGGCGGCTCTGCTGGTACACTGCATTGATACCCCGCGATGTGTATCTGCAGTGCAGTACTGCAGCTTCGAGATCAAGCGCGCGTCTTACGAGCGGTAAAGTCGATATTTTCGGATCGAAAATCTGAGCTTTGGAGAGCGATGGCTCTCTCGCGAGTCTGATTGACGACAATATACCCTTCAAAGTCTAGTGTTGAAGTGTTGCCAACGGCAGCCCATATCTCGGTCTACATGGGCGGGGAGACTTCACACAGTAAGTACTACATGACGTCTTTGGCCGCCGCACCCCTCCAAAAACGGGCCTACCATGAACTATTGAAGCAACACCTTCTGTGCCTGCTTACGAACGCCGTGATAACGTTACCTCGACCAAGATTTAGTGTCGAGGCTATTTGATCTCAGAATTTCCAGTTTCCAGTCTCTTCGTAAGACCGTGGCAGTTCTGGAGGGCCATCCAGGTCTTGATTGCCATTGGCCGACGACGTGCTCGATTGGGCGCAAATACTCGACCGAATCGGCCGAGCAGCATTCCACTCGCTTACGCCTCTGGTCGGACATCATCGAGCCTTAATCTACGCAGTGTCGCAGAACTTCCATTGTGTCTAGACGAGCTGTCAATACTCTCCTCCTCTACAGATGGCGCAACCGTCAATCGGCGCACAGGCTTCCCGCCTCGCAAAAGACTTTACGCTGAGCGGCACCTCTCGCACGCGCATGCCAAAGCTTGTATACGGCACTGCTTGGAAAAAAGAGGCGACGGCAGGTCTGGTCTACACGGCCCTAAAAGCCGGCTTTCGCGGCATCGACACCGCGGCGCAGCCGAAGCACTACAACGAGCAGGGCGTCGCTGCCGGCTTCAAACAGGCCGTGGCCGAAGGGCTCGTCAAGCGTGAGGATATATTTGTGAGCAATAAGCCACGAGCGTAGTTTAATTGCTATGGAATCCTCGCGCCAGTTCAGGCCATCCGAAATCTGACTCCCGGCAAAGATCCAGACAAAGTTCACACCGCCCTCCGGACAGGATACCAACGCGCCGTACGACTTCAATGCCCCGCTCGTCGACAAGATACACCAGTCTATACAGTCGTCACTTCACAACTTTTCCCTCGAGGGACAGGAGACATATCTCGACAGCGTGGTGCTGCACTCTCCTCTGCCTGACATGAAAGACACGTTGATAGCGTGGCAAACGCTCGAAAGTTACCACCCTCACAAAATTCGTAATCTCGGCATCTCCAATACAACGCTCGAAATCGTCGCGGACTTGTACAATCAGGCCGTGATCAAGCCCTCAATTGTCCAAAATCGATTTTACCCTGACACAGAGTATGCAACTCGGCTTCGCGCGTTCTGCAGAGAAAAAGACATCAAGTTTCAGTCATTCTGGACCATTGGTGCTAACCCGCATCTTCTGAGGAGTCAACCCGTCGCTCGCATCGCCCAGGCATTAGGCGTGAGTGAAGTATCGGCGTTGTATGCTTTGGTGATGGGCTTAGAAGGCATCACTATTTTGGATGGGACGACACGGGAGACTCATATGAAGGAGGACCTCGAGGAACTTGAACGCATTGGTAACTGGGTCGAGAGCCAGGGCGAGGCAGTGTGGGCGATGGCAGTTACTCAGTTCAAGCAGCTTATTCATGAGCCGTGACGTTGTCGGACAGAAGCCGTAGCTTGACAGTAAATGCGAGTATTCGAGTATTCATTCATCAGGTAACTGAAATATACCTCGGTTTCACGTTGGTGCGCAAATATGTTTCCTTACCATTAGATTTCTTTGGCAAACGTGTTGGCGACAATGAAAGGGAAGCAGGCGGTGGCTTCCATATACACCTGCAAACATCGCATACGTCATCAATGCCGCTCGCGATATGTTAAACTGGGGTGCATGTGTCAGAACATATACTCACCTTGACACTATCTGCGCCGATTTTGATCTTGCCCCACGATACCGCTTCATCCGGTCTGGCACCCGCGTCGCTGCCATCGAATTCCTGTCCCGTGTTGATGTAAACTGCCGACTCTGCACCGTTTCGCATCAAGCACGCATTGGCTATGTGATGCTTAACGACACCGCCGCCCAGGATGATCATGCCCGCTCGCTTGGCGCGAACCGAAATAGTGTTGATCTTGCGAATATCCTCGACAATATCCACACGGAGCTGCTGCGGCGACGACTTGAAGGTGTGAAAGTATAGCATGTCGCCAAGGCTGCCGTCGGTCAGCGCTGGGCAGAAGACGGGAATGTCGTTTTTGTACGCCCAGTAGTAGACGGAGCGCTCGTCGTTGATCTCTCGCCCGAGGCGGTGAATGACCTTTGAGGGCGTCCAGTGAATCTCATCATCAGTACCGCGGCTCGCCTCCTGCTCCTCGAGCATGGCGTCCAGGATCGGCACGACCCAGTCCTCGAAAGCGCAGTAGTTGGCGTTGGGGACGACCAGGTTGCCGATACGATTGAGGCCCCTTTTGCGCAGATCGGCACCGTCGGCGCTGAAGGAGCCCATGTAGGTCTCGCCTAGGCACTTGATGAAGTCCTCTTCGATGCCGCCGGCAGTGGTGACTATTGCTGAAACGTGTTTATGCTCAACTAGCCAACGAAGAACACCGCGCAGACCGGATGATATCAGGTTAGAGGTGTAGCCCAAAAAGATGGTGGTTTTGTCTCCTGTCTCGGGATCTGTCCAGGCACGCTGGCATGGATGATGTCAATTCAACCCTCGCTTGTTCTCGTACCTCCCCAGTACTAAGCCGTCGATGCAAGTGATGGTGCTTACCATTTCGTTTATGACGCGGATGGCTTCACTCATGGCAGAAGCCTGGAACCCCATGTGTTGCATGCCCATGTAGAGGTCGTGCGCTGTGATGGGACCCTTGAGCTTGTTGAAGTCTAACTCCTCGACCCTCTGCGCATTGGCAGGCATCTCCTCCGATTTAACAAGAACAGCATTCTTGGCACCAGAGGGTGCAAACTGTTCGGCCATGATGAATACTTTGACGTGGTCAGATGCTTCGACGATGGACCATCTCGAGCTGATTCACAAATTTTCAGATGGACTCCACTATAGCTAGGATACTTCTAGGCTATTCAGTAATGCCTGTAGTTTACCGCCACAACTTTTCGAATCTTACGCGAGGTAGCGGTGGTATGAGATTTACCTGTTCGGGAATGATCGGTTTGTAATTGGATGTGGTAGACAAATACATCGCGATATCGTCTTTGAGAACATATTTGATTGACAGGAAAGTTGATGGTTTAGAAGAAAAGTCAAGGTTCAGATCAGGTGCAACCCGGGGACAGGGCTATCAATGCTACCACCTACTAGGAACAGTGCACACTAATGTAAATAGATCTGTAGGTATTACTTAGTGGGCATGCAGTGGCCAAAAAAGCTGCCGCCACGCCCCATTCTCTACAGAGACCGGGCCGGCTGTTTTTTCTGTCTATCCCTTGGTAGACAGGCCCCAAGCCAAGCCGAGTCTGTACTAGCGCCATCCCGGCTCATCTGGCCTGCACCTTCGAAACTGTGGCTTGGGCTGGCAGCCTTGTGTGTACACTAATTTCAGTAACTGCAGTAGGGTATGAGCCGTCATTTCTACGCCGCAAAGTATCAGAAGGCGCAGAAGTACTCCTGGTATTCCATAGGCTGTACTTGGCAGAGCTGTTTATTATTAATTCTAATGGATATGTAGACACATTTTTGATGGTTATGTACGGACTGCCAACTATGGCTAGCTTTCTCTAAAAACAACAGTTCCGGACAACAGTCAAGTGGAGAGAGGTGGCGCGCGACATGGCTGGTGCGCTGCAACCCTCCCCCCC
>JAFEME010000259.1:0-41415 GCA_018831755.1 Niveomyces coronatus | reverse complement strand
GAACCCCCCCCCCCCCCCCCCCCCCGTGTTCGAGTCATTGCTGTTGAGCGATTGGCGTAGATCCTGCATGAACGCGACGTCATTTCGAGATTTGCGCATTTTTGAAAGCCGGGTGTGGCGGTGTCGGCTCTGTGCGAGGACTTTACTTTGTTGACACAAGCAAAGGGAAGACACATTACACAGATTCAGATACTCGCTTATTTGTTTTTATTCTTTTTTTCCTGTCTCTCATTCTTGCTTGTTTATTTTTTTTTTCTGTGTAAAGTCTTTTATATCCCCCATATTTTTTTCCCTTCCGTCTTTTCTTCACTTTTACCCTTTCGTCTCTTTTTTTTTTTTGTTTCCTCATACCTAATTCACACACGTACACGGCCTGCGCCACACCTCGAAAAATGGCCAGCCTCAAGTCACTGAAGCTCAGCGACGGCATCCGCACCGTCTTCCGCAAGCTTCTGCGCAGATCGCGGCGGCGGACGGCAGCTGGCGGCGGGTCCGGCACCGCCTCGCCAGCTGGCGACCAGCAGCCTCCAGACGGCAGCCACGGCTTCCATGGCGGTCAGGCAAACGGCAGCGCTGGTGATGGCGCGCAGGCAGCTGGTAGGCAGACGGCCGCCGGCGCGGCTGGCGGCAGCCTCCTGCCGAAGAATGTGCTGGCGCGAGTCAGCAGTGACGGAGGGAGCAGTAGTCAAGGTGACGCCGGCGGTGAATTTCACAGTGCTCGCCGAGGAAAGAGTGAGGAGCGTGATAGCCACACCGACAGGGACGACTGGTCACGGTCTCTCAACGGAGACTTCTCGAATATCCTCAAGGCGCATCAGGGTGACGACAAGGCCATCATCCTCGGGAGCGTCTCAGGCAGACAGAGCGCTCAAAGGCGCCGCACGAACAACGACGCCGCATCTTCCTCTTTGATCACCCCTACGGATATCACGACCACCGCCACAACGATAACAACAAAGACACCTAGAGAAGAGCCGTTTGAAATAGACATGGCGCCGCCTGCCCAGCCGCGACCGCTCACAGAGCAGACGCGGCCCACGCAAAAGGTACCTCCCTCATCGCAGCTGCAGATGTGGACGGCCAAGCAAAGGGCGGAAAACAAGGAAAATGTTCCGCCAGAGGAGCTAGCCGACTCATTTGCCGAACTGCAAGTCGACGGAAGCGCCAAGAAGGACAATGTCGTCAAGTCGGGCATGGTCAAGACAATGGACGCTGTGGTGGCAGACGTGATGACGGAGGTTGAGGGGGTGGAGGGGGAGGAGCAGCCGCAGATTGACTATAGCTGGCTCAATGATCCCGTCATTGCCGCGGAGCGTGCTGAGCATCTGCGATTCATCGGCGAGGCTTTGGATATGGTAAGCGTCCTCCCCTCCTATTCTACATTGTCGTGTTTACGCGCCGCCATATTGTATCGGCGCAGCCCTGACTGACTGGCCAGGCCCGACTCGCCCTCAGAATCAACGAAACGCCCGTCGGCTGCGTATTGGTACATAACGGCAAGATAATCGCCAAAGGCATGAATGCCACCAACGTTACCCGCAACGGGACTCGGCACGCAGAGTACATGGCCCTCGCCGCCCTCTTTTCATACCCCAGAAAAGAAGGGCCTCGGGCTATAAGACTGAAGCCCAAGGCTCTGACTGACAGAGAGGAGGAGGAAAAGGCAGCTCGAGCCGCTGCTAGTGATGAGGAATCGTGTCTGGACCGCGATGTACCGGATGCCGTTTCCGAGACGCCAGTGACTGGGCAGTCGCCTCACGAAGGCAACGAAGATGGCTGCAAGGGACATCTTTACCCATACGGGCAAAAGATGGTGCCGGTGGAGCGTGTAGACAGATCTATTGTGTCTGAGTGCATTCTCTACGTGACGGTCGAACCCTGCATCATGTGTGCCTCGCTGCTGCGACAGCTCAGGATCAAGAAGGTTTACTTCGGTGCCGTCAATGACAAGTTTGGAGGCACTGGTGGCGTCTTCAGTCTCCATGCTAACTCACTGCCTGTGAGAGCAGACGGCCAGACGGCGAGTGCGCATCCCATTGCCAAGCCGATCCAGCTGCCCGACGGCACAGGCGGCAGTTTGGGTGTTTCATTCCCTCCAGGCGGTGGTGATGGAGGGAATGTCGAGCCGGGCTACGAGATTGAGGGAGGATGGGGGCGGGACGATGCAGTGGCTTTATTGCGGCGCTTCTATGTCCAAGAAAACGGACGAGGTGAGAGGAGCTCTACCTGATGATTGATGGAGAGCAAAACATGTGCACACCTGTTACTGACTTTGGACTTAGCACCCGTGCCCCGCAAGAAGGAAGGACGTGCCGCTCGATTGGCCGCCATGATGGAGCAAGACGGCGTCGACGGCGATGCGGACGGAGGGACAGTGACGCCAGGCGAAGCAGGAATTGAGGGGGGCGGCGGCGGGGGGGTGATTGATGATGATGCAGTAGGCAATGGCAGCAGCGAGCCTGGCTACCAGGATGGGCGGCTGGGCCAACATGAAGCTGGCGCGAACGGAAACGGGTTCTGATTTCGGCTACCGGGCGGCAAGCGTTTAGACTGTTATTATACCACCAGATTTTTCTTTACTAGAACTATGTATTGTCCACGTTGATGGGGTTCCCGTGGCGTGATGCTTGTGGATCCTGGCCGCCAGAGTGTACGTATGCACAGTGCGTGAAGTGGTATACAGCACCGTTACGTGATTGAGCGGACACAGTAGACAGGGTACTTGGAGTGCGCACTGTGTTCATCCATTCAACCGAGTGGAGGAGGCGGCCATGTTAGTAAAGCCGGGCTAATAAACCAGACGTCCAGGGATTTGCTCATATATGAGTGATCCTAGACGGAGAGCCTGAACTTTTGTAGGGACGACGACGTGAATCACTAGTTGTGCGTGCGGCAAAGTTGAACGGTTATTAAGTTTTTTGAGTTGAGTTTTTTTTTCTTCTTCTCATTTTTTCCCTTTTCTCCTGTCTTCTTGGCTTTCACAGCCTCCCCCGCTTTTGTCCGTTTGAAATCACGGCCGTGCGACATTTAAAAACAATCCCATGTAGCCTACTCATCAAGTAAGTCCCGCCGTAGCCTATCAACGTCGCCGGGCGCACTCTTTTATTTTAAACCCTTTTTTTTTTCCAGCACTCGGGCAGAGAGGGGAGACGAGTCAGGGGGGGGGGGGTTTGTTAAGTTTGGCGGCAACTGGAATACGTACTGAACCTGTGTGACAGCACAGCCCGCTTGTGTACTTGGCTGTTGTTCACTAAAAAGGGCAAAGGAGCAACGAAAAAGGCGGGGAGGGAATTCTTTTCGTGTCTTCAGTCTCAAATCATGACCGAGTGATTGGTGAGAGAGAGAGTGTGTGTGTGTAAATTGTGAGTTGAGAGAGTGCGCGCCGGGGGTGGGGGTCGAGACACGTAGACGGAGGCTTGGCAAGCCCTCGAATGATTTTCTTCTCGTTGGTTGCTTTACGCGGGGAGTCTTGTCCTCCCTTGTCCGGAGCCGAATGCCTGCTGGTAGGGCGCGCGGGGAGACGGAGATACTGTGGAAAAGAATCTTTTAGTACAAGAGGCGGGAAGAGATGAATGGGGAGGGGGTGGAACGCGCGCCCGGAGCCGGCGAGTTGGACCGACGTTCCGTATGATGATGAATCTGGCATTCGAACGGCCAGTCAGGGATCGGGGTAAAATAATAACAAAAAAGAAGAAAACGGCGATAATATCGTGTTGATGATGTATACAAGCCCATGCCAGCCTTGTGTATCCACGCATCACATGCCATTCCTAGCACAACCCAATAACTAAGGTACTATTTTTTTTTTGAATTATTGTTTAGGGAACAAAGAAAAGGAAAGGGTAGAGAGCCTTTAGCGAATCCTACCATGGCAAGTTTTGATTTTTTTCTCGTTAAGAGGGACAAGAGCGTCGCTATCCACTTTGTACCGAAAAGGAGATTTCTGGTAAGACAGTGGTAGTCCGTTGGTCAATGTAAAGAAGCCGTTCGCTTCTCTACCCCCTCCCCGCCTCCGCTCGAGCAGCGGCCGTTTGATCGTGGAGCATTGGCCCGGGTATGGGCAGACTAAAAGAAAGAGTTAGCCGCAATACCTTGTCGAGGCTTTCATCTCTGCAATCTCCTCTCTCTCTCTCTCTCTCTCTCTCTCTCTTCACCTCTGTCATTCTCTCCTGCCTGAGCATAGTAAATGACGTCGTGATAAAATGGGCATCGTCGAAGCCATCGCCAAACACGTCACCTGGCCATCGGCCTTGGCCTTTGTCGCGGGGGCCCTGTTCCTCCGCCAGGTCGCCATCCTCTGGAACGAGCGGGTGAGGATACGGCGCATCGGCCATCGCGCGCCGTACGTCGGGACCTGGTGCCATGGGGTGAGTTTCTCTCTTCTCCATTGTGTTGGTTTTTTTCTTGCTCGGCCGTATGGGAGAGGCATGTCCCCTGTTTGCTGCTTGCTTCTGGCTGCTGTTTCGTTGCTCGTCTTCCCCTTACTAACGACACGTCTTCCCTCCCCCAAAAAAGGTCTCGACTTTGTTTATCAGGCCATCACGGCCACGCGCGACAACAAGAACATGGAGTGGTGGCACAAGCTCTTCGCCGGTGCCGAGCGCGACCGCACCTGGACGCGCGAGACGCGCGCCCTCAACCAGCGCATCCTCTTCACCGTCGACGCCGAGAACCTCAAGGCCATCCTCGCCACCCAGTTCGCCGACTTTGGCAAGGGCGAGCCCTTCCACCGCGACTGGCAAGACTTCCTCGGCGACAGCATCTTCACCACCGACGGCGCCATGTGGCACACCAGCCGCCAGCTCATCCGGCCCCAGTTCACCCGCGACCGCGTCAGCGACCTCGAGTGCTTCGAGCAGCACGTCGGCACCCTCTTCCGCGCCATCGACAACGGCGGCCCGCTCGACGGCGCCGACCAGTACGTGCGGCCCGGCGGCGCCGAGGGGAGGGTGCTGGACATCTCGGACCTGTTCTTCCGGTACACGCTGGATGTGGCCACCGAGTTTCTGCTGGGTAGCGATGTGCAGTCTCTGACGTGAGTGCTCTTCCCTGATCCGTTTCTGCGGGCCAGGGATATCTTGAACTGATTTGGCGAGAATGCAGGACCGTCGATCAGGAGTTCGCACAGGCCTTCAACGACGTGCAGCGTATCCAGAACTGGCTCGCCCGCGCCGGCACCCTGCGGCCCTACATCCCGAAAGCCAGGTTCTGGCGGGGCCTGCGCGTCATGAACAAGCTCGTCAACCACTACGTCGACATGGCGCTGCGGCTGGACCCGGGCCAGCTGCGGAGCAGCAAGTCGGACAGCGCGGGAGGGTACACCTTCCTGCACGCCGTGGCCGCCACCACGCGCGACCGCAAGATGCTGCGCGACCAGATTGTTGCTGTGCTGCTCGCCGGGCGCGACACCACTGCCAGCACACTCTCCTGGGCGCTCTACGAGCTCGCCCGGCACCCGGCCTGCGTCACCCGGCTGCGGCGCGAGATCCTCTCCACCGTCGGCGCCGACCAGCTGCCCACCTACGACCACCTCAAGAACATGCCGTACCTGCGCGCCATCCTCAACGAGACCCTCCGCCTGTACCCGAGCGTGCCGTTCAACGTGCGCGTCGCCCTGCACGACACCACGCTGCCCCGCGGCGGCGGGCCCGACGGCTCCCGCCCCATCGCCGTGCTCAAGGACACCCCCATCGCGTACTCGACGCTGTTCATGCAGCGGCGCGACGATCTCTACTCGGCCGCGGACGGGAAAAAGGATGCGGGTATGGCGCCGCCGGGCGAGTTCAGCCCGGAGCGCTGGGAGAGCTGGCACCCCCGCCCCTTCGAGTATATCCCCTTCAACGCCGGCCCGCGCATCTGCGTTGGCCAGCAGTTTGCCTTGACGGAGATGGGGTACGTCCTGGTGAGGTTATTCCAGCGCTTCGGTTCCGTGCGCAGCCACATGCACGCCGTGGATGGTGGGAAGCCGGTGCTCAAGGCAGAGATTGTGCTGTCGCCGGGGCAGGGTGTGCGTGTGTCGTTTCACGAGGCCAAGGTTGAGGGGGCAAGATAAACAAATGGTTGTTAGTGAAGCGGTTGTTGATTTAGAGCGATTCGTTTTTTGCTTTTCTTCATGTTCTGTTTTGTATCGGGTGGACTCGACTTTTGATTATGTGTAAATGACATTCTTACGTCCCTGATGACATACTGTACATGCCCCAGTGTTGTATCGCAGTCATGTGAGGCTGCGGCCGATGTGATGTGATGCACGATTGGCATGACCTGTAAGGTGTGTCATGTGATTTCGCATGCATGAAAATGGCAGAGTGGTGAGACACTTGATTCGGAGCTGGCTTGACAGAGCAATTCTCACTTCTACGGGAGGTGTGAAAATACTGAGAGTTACGTCGAGACTGAGTGTGATGTGGCAGCATTCTCCTTGACGGCCCGTTCAAGTAGGAGAATCATGTGCAAAGAGGCGCGACGTCAACTTGGCTCGGGATATTTTTTTTAAGCGCGTGATGACATGGAAGATCTGAAGACAGTAGGAGCAAACTGTTGTTCGTTTGTCGCGCAGTACTTTGTGTGATTCGAGATGTCTGCGCGAGCAAGTATTGCTCAAACAGGATGAACATCTAAGGTGGAGTGAAATTGGAGTCATGACCATTCGTCGGCGTACTTGACCAATTTTAAAGGATTGTGAAGTTTGCTGGCGCGTTTACAATATCGAGTGCCATCGGGGTACCGGTGCATCTCGCCATCACAAGCTAGGATAGAGCGGAGGAGCACCAGCTTCCCTGACGCAGTCATACACAAACTTTCACAAGGCCGCGCATCTATCGATCCCGATGATAAGGGCTTTCAAGTTTGACAAACTGTCGCATCGACCTGTTGGGTTTGCCATTCCGCGTGGTAACAATGCCGACGAAAAACAGTGTCGTGGTCTAACAAGGCCGCGATCTAAGCGGGGCGGGGGAGACGAGTGGCTTGGCGGACAGCTGAGAATTGTTTGTACGTCTAAGCAGATGTAAGCGATGCATTTTGCAAATGCTTGGTAGGCTCGGTGGATAGTGTTCGCTTGTCGCCGCACCCGGTGCAATTGCTTGCTTGGCGGCAACGTGGGCGATCTGTGCGGCGAGCTCGAGGCAGCGCATGATGCAGTCTCGGGTGTTGGTGTGAGCAAAGCATGATGATGCGATCTAGAACGGTGGCGAGGTCGTCGTAAGCCAATTCACAGAGATGAAGGATAGCCGAAGGAAGGGGTAAGGGGAATGGAAAAACTCAATCGACGAGAGCACGGACGAGGCGTCGTCACGAAGGAGGCGGCTATTAAGGAGCAAAGCACACAGAACTACAGTATGTACAGGTAGAGGTACTGTATAGTACATATGTGCAGTAATAGGCATGTCTATAGTGAGTGTGGGGGCTGTCATTAGGCGACGGGTATCGAAAGAGCCGGGAGGCGGCCTATTCGCTTCATTTTATGGGGAGTGGCCTGATTTGCCAGCTGCCTACTAGTATTTTTGCTGGCGCGTGTGTGTTGCACTGTAACTACTATAGAATGTAGTGCTACCTTGGTAGTATGTAGCGTATGTGCGTGCCTGCCCGCCATGTACATACAGAGCGGCCCATGGAAAATGTGCATGCGTCAGCTAATAAATTGCTACTGTTTCTGCGCGTTTGCCCCCGTTGACAATTGCGTGATTCAAGTACAACAGCGAATCCAAATCATGGCCTGCAATTCGAGTGCCATTTAGTAGATAGCATTAAAAGAAAAATACTACTTTGTCTGTCAAGAAGCGTCAATGTTTGCCATATAGCAAGACGCGTATACATATATTCAGAATGATTCAATAGAGCATTATACTTTTAATACTGCACTAAATTACACACACGTGTTGTACCTCTGCACAGTACTAGTAGTAATAGTGGTAGCGATGTACAGTACGTACCTAATATGTGCCCATGTACTCGTAGCGTGGCAGGTCTGCAAGTCCCCGCTAGCGGCGGTGCTTGTACAGTGGGGTAAGGCGGCACACCTGGCCTGCCTTTTACAGCCTCAGAGATCGCCGGCGACAACTCCTGATTGGCGGCGGCCCCGCAGCCCAAAGCCATCATTCGGTGGTTCTGGAAGCTGATGACTGCCTCATCTTTTTCTCGTGTTAGTAGTGCGAATCAAGTGTGCTCGTGCTACGGAGCTGTCCGTCGGGCTCGTACCGAAACAATAGATGAGCATGATGTGGTCGTTGCGGTCCGTGAGTCATAACCGGCTGGCCATGCTACTAACGTGTATCGGCTGCACCAGGCCTGCCAGCTGTCTGCCCCCCGACATGTTGTATTGTAGTAGGTACAGTACTGTCCCTCAGTTAGTACATCACCATCGCAGCAAACTGGCGGCTGGCAGCTCAGTCTCCCGAGCAAACGCTCCCCTGACAATTTGATATATATTTATCACACCCTCATGAATCTCACCCATCATTTGCCAGATTCTTTTTCTAGTGTTGGTACCCGCAGATCCGTCCACAACACCTTGATTCGAGACCATATTAACTATTTACACTATCGACGCAAATAGAGCAAAAATGGGGGCCGATTGCTGCTCCGACAGCCCAATGGCGGATGCACAGCCTTGCGCAGGCCCGCCCACCACCACCCACGTTCATCACGAAGATCATAGCCATAATGACCACCATGCGCATGGCACTGGAAGTTACGGCTCTGACCATTCCGGCGTCGAAGTTGACGCACACCACGACAAGGGTGACAACGCCCACGACCACGATGCCGCGGAGAATCACGCCCACTGCCTCGATAAGGACGACTGCGCGAAGAAGGGTGAAATCTGCGACAACGTCGCCTGTTGCGACTCCGATGAAGCCTGCAGCTCTGCCACTTTGACCTGCTGCGATGAAAATGATGAGCAATGTAACGGTCCGCGTCTGCCATTCGCCTGCACTTGGTCCATTCTTCGCTCCGCTGACAACATCCCGATTGACAGAAAAATGCATCATTGCTGCTGCTGCAATCGAATGCGAAAAAGCTTGTGAAACTGAAGGAAAAGTTTCTGACGGTCAGTCGTATCCAGTCCTCCAGGAAATCTGCGGGTTGTTTGTACCAGAGCTCACCACTTACACTCCCGTAGCTCGCCTGATCCACCGTCATAGCCACGACGCCTCCGGCCGTCATCCAGCTACAGCTTGCAACGACCATCTGACCAGAGCATACGACCAATATACCGTTTACCTCGAATCTGCTCGTTGCATTTGTCGCAGTGTACTCGATCGCGGATGGACCAAGACTTGCTGCGGCACCCAGCCCCAAAAGAAAGCCGTTAAAAAGCAGCCCGCTGCTACGACAAGTGCTGCTTCAACTTCTGATCGTATTCAGCAGCCCGCGCACCATCATCATGTTATCAAGCGTCGAAACAAGGGCAAAGACTCCTGCTGTAGCGCAGATCACATTGAGCAGGGTTCTAGGAAGTCGCGGGTTACCTCTCTAGTCGGCACTACTGATCTTGAAAAAGCTGATGGAGTTGAGCACTTGGCCCTGCATGTCGAAGGCATGACTTGCTCTGGATGTGGTAACAAGATGGGGAAAGGCCTCAATGGGATTCGTGGCGTATCAAACGTTCGTGTCAACTTCGTCATGGGCCAAGCCGAGTGCACCCTCGACACAGCCGTGACAACCTTCGACCAGGTTATTCGCAATGCTGAGCGCGCGACAGGATTTCACTGTAGCAAAATTTCTAGCGATCACCAGTCCATCGATATCCTAGCCTCGGGTCCGGTCGCTAAGCGCCTCTTGGACCTCGATGTGCCCGGTGTCACGGATGCTTCCATCCTCACGAAGAAAATAGTACGCCTAGACTACGATCCTGCCATCGTCGGAGCAAGAAAACTCATCGATAGCTTGCCTCCGGGAACGGGAGGCTTGGCACCGCCGCGAGATGACCCTGCGATCTCGAGCGGTCGCAAGAGGCTCTACGATCAGTTGATCAAGACCACCACCGCGGCCGCCTTCACGATTCCCGTCTTGGTCATGGCCTGGGGCGACAATCTGGTGAAAGAGCCCAGAAAAGCTATCGTTTCGCTCGCTCTGGCCACTATAGTGCAGATGATTGCCGTTCCCGACTTCTACAGACCTGCCTTGTCCTCCCTATTCCACAGCGGAACCGTCGAGATGGACATGCTCGTTGTCATCAGCATCACCGCGGCATACATCTACTCTGTTGTTGCTTTCGGCTTCCGAATGGCTGGTCGCCCGCTCGAGACGGCCGAGTTTTTCGAGACCAGCACCCTGCTTATTACTCTCGTTCTCCTCGGTCGCTTGGTTGCCGCCTTTGCGCGGGTTCGCGCCGTCCAAGCCGTCTCAATGCGCTCCCTTCAGGCGGCGTCTGCCGTAGTGGTTGAAAACGACGTCGACCGGGAGATTGACGCAAGGCTTCTTCAATACGGAGACCGGTTCAAAGTTGGCGCACACTCAGCTATCCCGACCGATGGGGTCGTACTCTCCGGCTCGAGTGATGTCGATGAGTCCATGCTGACTGGTGAAAGCGTACCCGTTTTCAAGCAGCCAGGCGATCAAGTCATTGCTGGTACCGTAAACGGTACCGGTGCTATGATTGCTCGCTTAACGCGCCTCCCTGGCAAAAACACTGTAACAGACATTGCTCAGCTTGTTGAAGAGGCTGCCAACTCCAAACCTCCCCTCCAGGACGCTGCAGATCGCGTTGCCAGCTGGTTTGTCCCGATTGTGACCGCAGTCGCCGCTATCGTCATCCTCGTCTGGGTCTTGGTTGGTGTCAAGGTCCGCAAGTACAGCGCAGGTCAGACAGTCTCAAATGCCATCACTTATGCAGTTGCTACTCTGGCAGTGTCCTGCCCGTGCGCTCTCGGCTTGGCTGTCCCAATGGTATTAGTTGTCGCTGGTGGTGTAGCAGCGCGCTATGGTGTCATTATCAAATCAGCAGAGTGTACTGAGCGCGCCCGCAAAGTCACCGATGTGGTTTTTGACAAGACTGGTACTATCACGGAGGCTGAACTGGATGTCATGGCCGAGGACTTTTTTGGCGGCGACAGTGAACTTGCCATGGCACTGACGAAGTCACTTGTGGCTGCCAATAACCATCCAGTATCTCTAGCCGTCGCCAAGTACGCGTCCAACCGACCCTCACCACACATCACGGTTAGTAATATACACATCATACCTGGAGCCGGTGTTGAGGCCAGCTTTGAGGGAAACACGATCCGCGCCGGAAACCCGAAATGGACGGGAACTAGCACACATCCTCTTGTTCAATCCCTGCGCAGAATGGGGCTCACTCTTCTAGTCGTCACCCGCAACTCGTCGCCAATTGCCGCATATGGTCTTCAAACTCGTCTCCGTGTGGAAGCTTCCAAAGTTGTCCAGCAGCTTACTCGTCGTGGCATCAAAGTCCATATTGTGTCTGGTGACCTGCAACAAGCTGTTGAATCTGTCGCAAACCAGGTCGGCATACAAAACATCGCTGCTCAGCGCACCCCATCCGAGAAGCGTGACTACGTTGCCAGTTTGATGAAAGACGGCAAGAATATTATGTTCGTGGGAGACGGAACCAACGACGCCGTGGCTGTCACACAAGCCAATGTGGGCGTCCAAATTGCCAGCGCTCTATCCGCCAGTGATGTCACGCGTGGCGCCGCCGATGTTGTGCTACTTAAGGGGCTCGAAGGTATTCCCTTTGTCATGGAAATCAGCCGCGTCAGCTTCCGCCGCATGATATTCAATTTTGCTTGGGCTGGCGTATACAATGTCCTTGCGATTCTCCTCGCCTCGGGCGCCATGGTCAAGGTTCGCATCCCGCCCGCCTATGCTGGTCTGGGCGAGATAGTCAGCGTCTTGCCCGTCATTTTCGCCGCAATGACGATGCTGATGACCGAAATCAAGGCCGACTAGGCTTACAAGAGCGATGCCTAGGTCCAAAAAAAAATCGCCTCTTTTCATAAAGCGCGTAAGTATACGCACTAACTGTCTCCAAGTACGCATTGTAGACATCGTTGCGATTCGGACAAGGAGAGACCGTCTAAGCTAGTCAGAGATATATATTACCGAATACTTCGTATTAACTGATGAAACCTCCATTCCAGAAATTTTATACATGCTCCAAATAGTTAAAGATATTGCCCCCCCACCGCCCTTTGTTTTTGCAAAATTATGACTTCAGTATGTAATCGTCTGCATAATCGTACAGTGACCGGCTGTAATTTGAAGAGACTTCCCAGCGCCCTGCGTGCTCTAGCCTAAATAATCGTCAATTACATGTTATTCATGGCCAACATCGATTGTGAATTCGTTCCATTCTGCACTCGATCAGGGTTCAAAAGAAAATTCTTTCTCACGTATTTGGGCTCTGACCCGCCAACTGCGCAAAGTCGACAATGGTATACTGCTGGCTCAACGTTCCCAGCTTCTCGCGCAGATAATCCCGCTGCAGCTTCTCGATGTGCTGAAAGCGAAAGAGGAAGCGGACGAGGAACTCAAAGTCCTCTAGGCCGGCGCGGGCTTCCTCCTCGGCCGTCAGCCGGTGGGACGAGCCGGGCAGCTCGTGTGGCAGGGCGAGCACGTCGGCAACGGTGCTGGTGATCTCAAATAGCTTCTGCATGATGCCGCTACCCTGGGTCAGGACGCTCGACACGCTCTCGAGGCCGCACACGAGGGCGCGCAGCTGCGCGGACAGACGGCGCGCGGGAAAGTGCAGCGAGAGCCCGTCATGGGCGTCGCGAGGCGGCGCGGAGCGTAGCAAGCCATGGTGCAGGGCAAACTGCCAAACCAGGGTGCGCAGCCAGACGCGCGTTACGAGCAGGTCGACACGCTGCGATTCGGTGAAGGAGCCGCGGCCGGAGCGGACGAGTCGGTGCTCGGCGGCGGCGGCGCGGGTCTCGTCGCGGTCGAGCTCAGACTGCTTGGCCTCGATCCATGCAGCAGTCACAACGACAGGAGGACTGTTGGTGGTGGAGGATGGGGAGCGTCGCGGTGCAAAGTCTCGATGCGCGGTGCAGTGCGAGAGAAGCGGTCCGTCGACGATGCGAAAGAGATGGACGAGGCGATTGAAGCCAAGGTCGATGTGGGCGGGGATGGAGGAGTCGTTGAGGGGGACGGTCTTGAGGGCGGGTTGAGCGCACGGGAAGCCAGCGACGGTGGAGAGAAAACGCTCGTGGATGTAAACTTCCCAGTAGATGCGGCGGAGACGAGCCACTTCGGATGGAGGCAGGCGAGCTTCGGAGCCGGTGCTGTCGCTCTGCGCGTCTACGGATGCGTCGTCTGTACTGGCATCACCGTCGGCATTTTCATCAATGTCTTCGGTATCTTGGTCATCGTTGTCGTCATCATTGTCGTATTGGGGAACATTTAAAATTTGAACCATGGTAATGGCCTCGCGCAACAACATTAGACTGCGGTCCCAGCGTTTGAACGCCATCATACAGATTTCGAGATACACACAAGTCATGATGCGCTTGTATGCCGTGCAGACCTCGCCAAATTTGACGCTAGCCGCCGAGGGCCCGGCATTGGGTCCTGTCCATGCTGCGCTATTGTCAAACATGGTGTCAATCTGACGATGGATCTTGATGCTCAGGTTCATGAGCATGGCGACCTCGGTCAGGATGTCGGTCGCGCTAGTAAAGATTGTCTGCGTGAGGTTGATGGTAAGGGCGGCAAAGGCATAGACAAGTGCCCGGTCGTGGATATCAGCGTGCATGTTTTCGATGGCAGCACGCATCTCCGCGGTGGAAATGACAGGATTGACGGGGTATATCTGGACTTCATAGATGGGGAGGTATCTGCAGAAGTAATCCTTGGTATGGTGTGGCCGGGCGCTGCCGCTTGATGCTGGTGATGATGTCGTAGTAGATGGAGAGAGTGGGATGGCGGCGGTGGGAGACGCATCCTGGGCTGAGTTGAGGTTGCCGACGATGGGACTGATGACTGGCAGCGGTGGCGGCGAGATGGTGCGGTCGTCGCTGGTCGAGCTGGCACCGCGCTGACGGGAGGTCGACGAAGAAGACGCATTATCTTTACCGCTGCTCCTGCGCGCCGACGGCGATGTCTGAGCCTGCTGGCTGCTCCGGAGCTGGGCAACAAGACGACCGCGCACGGTGGGCTTGCGCTTGGCCGGAGGCGGGGCGAACTTGCAGGTCAGGTCGAGGTGGACGCACTGAGAGCAGGGCCGGGCGCCGTTGCAGCGTACTTTTCGCACGCGGCATCCATCGCAGGCGCGGATGACTCGATTGGACATGGAAGGTGTCGGGGCCGAGTTGTGTGTAGTGTTGTCGTTGTCGATGTGTCCGGGCCCTCGTTGAAGCTGGAAGTGCCGGGCGGGGAGATCGGGCTCAGATGACTACTAGTGTCGCTACATTGCGTCGGACGGCGGACGGTGCCTCTTGGCTGTGACGTGACGCTTGGTAAGGGAAGGGCCAGAAGCTGATTGGTGGGTATGAACTTTGGCAATGGCTTCTTGTTCTGAGACTTTGTAGGAGAAGCGAAGGAATGAACTGATGGTGACAAGCTGTATCACGACGAGAAATTTGCAGTCGTCAAGCCGACACTGTACCAAAAACGATACTGTAACTGCAGGTAGTTGGCAGTTGGCAGTTGGCAGTTGGCAGTTGGCAGTTGGCAGCTGGCGGTTCGGTGAGGGCTAGAGGCTAGTGTTTGCTGTGGGCTGAACTGCTTCTACTAATTCTTTTCGAGGTCATCATCACCAAACGCTACAAGATACTCTTTCACCAAGTTTACAGTCAAGGGGTGGCTATAGATGGAATAATTCATGGTTGTATCTGGCAAGCCCAATCATAAGGTTGCCCCGGTTGGATCGCCAATACGGCTAGACACAAACGAGCAGCCTGCCGACCGCAGGCGATGATGCGCACACACACGCTCAGTTCTCTTCCTCTCCCAGGAGTCAAGGTCAACTCGGTGGCTTTATTGCAATTAAGTATGCAGCCTCACATACTATATTGCTCACATCACTCATCGGTCTCGGCAACAGACAGGTCAGATGTGCGAGTCTGCTGATAGTCCAGTGCCATCCACAACCGGCATGTTGACTTCCACGACACTACCCAATCTGCGAAGCACACGTCCGTGCTCTATACGGGATTTGGAAAAAGTGGTCGGCTTGGTCAACTCGCAGAATTTCTACCTCACACAGGATAAAAGCAATTTTCGCGCATACAGAAATTGCCCGAGCCGGCACCTGCCGTCGGCCTCCGTGGGCTAGACGAGTCTTTGCGTGCTACATCATGCAGCACAGTCCACAATCAAAACGCGTCGCGTGATGCAGGTATTCGGGTGAATCGGCCATCTATCTTCATCACATGGGCGGCATTTGCATCTGCGAAATTCGGTCTAATATTCATGCGTCACCTGCCTTCCAACAGTTTCGATTCGTCCATTTGCCTCTGCAAGTGGACTTTCATACCTCAATTGCGGCTAGCCACGTTGACAATTCGAACCAAACTGTGTTTGCTTCATAGCGTCAAAGTAGCCAGCTTTCGCGCTACCAGGATCCTTGCTAGATCACCGAAATGTCTCAACAAATGATAATGGACATTTTCTACCCATCATTGCCAAGACTGGAGACGCGCCGCGTATGGTATGGGTGTACATGTGCATCTGTCCATGTACGCGCGCAGCCTTGTGTTTCGTGGCGTGAATCGCATGCAAGGAAACCTCGCATGTCAAGTCACAGGGTACAAGCAGCAGTCCGTGATGCTGTCTGTGCATCATGACCGGGCTAAATACGCGCCCTACATACCACCCTTGCATGCTTCCCCGGCATCGTCAAAATATCCACGCCGTATTAGGAAGGACGAAAGAGAAATGAAATACTGTTGTCTTTGGACAGTCGGAAATATGCAGGAGAGCGGGCCAGGTCTATTGTTATGATCCTCGTGATTCGGACTGCATGAAATGAAGGTCTCCTCGAATGACACTTCCCCGCCATGGGTCCGGCTATAAACCACCCGTTGCCGCTGCGTGGGCACGCGATGTGGTTCTCGGCCTTGTGAGTACTGGTGAAGTGTAAGTGCGAAATGAAATTCTCTACGATATTCTCGCAATTCGCCCTATGGTCACTCGCCATCGCGGCAGCGCCTCGCAGCCGCGGCTTTGGTCGCTTCAATGTCATTACGGGATCGGAAAAAAGAGAGGCTCTACAAGACATCGTTACTTGGGATGCGCACTCTCTGTTTATTCGCGGCGAGCGCGCCATGATCTATTCGGGCGAGTTCCATCCCTTCAGGCTTCCCGTGCCCAGCCTCTGGCTGGATGTGTTTCAGAAGATCAAGGCGCTTGGCTTCAACACCGTTTCCTTCTATGTTGATTGGGCACTTCTCGAGGCCAAAGAAGGCGAATACCGCGCGCAAGGTATATTCGACCTAGACCCCTTCTTCAAAGCAGCTCAGACTGCTGGAGTCTTTCTTATCGCCCGGCCGGGGCCTTACATCAACGCCGAAGTTGCCGGGGGTGGCTTTCCCGGCCGTCTCCAACGCCTGAATGGTGTACTGCGAACCAAGTCGCCAGATTTTTTGAAAGCCACTGAAAAGTAAGCTTCACATGAATCGCGCGACACTTGCTCGTCTAATCCAAAGTGTCTAGCTACATGAGCAATATTGTTCCACTCATTGCCAAGTACCAAATCACAAAGGGCGGTCCTGTCATTCTATACCAGGCAGAGAACGAATATAGCGCATCGACTAATAACGTAACTTTTCCGGACGGTCAGTACATGCAGGCCGTCATCGACCAGGCCCGGCGTCTAGGTATCCAAGTCCCTATCGTGAACAACGATGCCAGCAAAGATGGCCACAATGCCCCCAGCACCGGCGTCGGTGCCGTTGACTTATATGGCTACGACGCCTATCCTTTAGGCTTTGATTGCTCCAACCCTTACATGTGGCGTGCTGATGCTCTCCCCGTGGACTACCATTCGGTGCACATGAAGAACAGTCCGAATACTCCTTTTCTCATCAACGAGTTTGGAGGAGGGTCTTATGATCCCTATGGTGGCGTCGGATACGATAAATGCGCTACTCTCACAAATTACGAATATGAGCGAGTCTTCAACAAGGATACCCTCGCCGGCGGCGTCGCCATTCTCAGTGTTTACATGATATTCGGGGGAACCAACTGGGGCAATCTTGGCCATTCTCGCTGCTACACCTCATACGATTACGGTTCTGTCATCCGTGAAGATCGCTTTATTGATAGAGAAAAGTACTCCGAGCTTAAACTGGAGGCACATTTTAGCAGAGTATCGCCAAGCTATCTACTCACCACACCTGGCGATCTGAGTACAACCGCATATACCGATAACCCAGCAATCGCTGTTACCCCTCTGCAATCCAAGGATACAGGCGACTTCTACGTTGTCCGCCACTCTGATTACCAAATTACTGCTTCTGCCACTTACAAGCTGCGTCTGCCGTCACGCAACGGAACCATCACAGTGCCGCAAACTGGTGGTCCCCTCACGCTACCAGGTCGCGACACAAGAATTCACGTAACCAACTACACCGTCGGCGACTACACTTTGGAGTACTGCACTGCAGAGATCTTTACGTGGCAGAAGGTCGGCAATCAGACTGTTCTCATCGTGTATGGCGGCCTAGGCGAATTTCATGAGCTAGCTTTTGACCGATCGCACCAAGTTGCGCAGCTCGAGGGAGACGAGGTTACGACGTCTGCATCATCATACAATACAGTCATAGGTTGGACGGTAGCAAAAGACAGACAAGCAATTCAGGTCAACAATCTCCTCGTGTATCTACTCGACCGCAATTCAGCATACAATTACTGGGCCACAGTTCTCCCAGGCAGTGGGAGCGGCCGTTCTGGAAGCTCCATCATGAATCCCGATGCGGTTATTGTCAACGGCCCTTATCTTGTCCGCTCAGTCGACATTTCCGACAACACACTCTCCATTCAAGCCGACTTCAACAAGACGTCTGTCTTTGAGGTCATCAGTCCTCCCGATGGCGTGAGCAAACTATCGATAAATGGCAAGGACACTGAGTACACCCGGTCCGACGCAGGCAACTGGCTTGCCAAACCCAGCATCACGTTTCCCGACGTCAAATTACCAGATCTCAAATCGCTCGAATGGCACTCCATGGACTCGCTCCCCGAACTGCAGACAGGCTATGACGACTCGCAGTGGACTCGGGCGCAGAACTTCACCCGCAACTCTGCATGGCCACTAAAGACGCCCGTCTCTCTCTACGGCAGCGACTACGGCTACAACACCGGCGCTCTACTTTTCCGCGGTCGCTTCAACGCGACCGGCAGTGAATCGAGCCTCTTTCTACGCACCATGGGCGGGCTCGCCTTTGCCAGCAGCGTCTGGCTAGATGGCAAGCTTCTGGGAACCACCCTCGCCCGCGCCGACAAGGATGACGCCAATACGACCTACAACGTCCCCGCACAGTCCCCGGGAACGCTTCACGTTCTGACTATTCTGGTGGACAATATGGGTCTCAACGAAAACTTTGTCGTCGGAGCCGAGGACATGAAACAGCCGCGAGGCATCCTGGCCTACAGTCTATCGGCGGGCGCCGGCGGACGTGAGACGGACATTTACTCGTGGAAGCTCACCGGGAACCTCGGTGGCGAGGACTACAAAGACCACTTCCGCGGGCCGCTAAACGAGGGGGGCTTCTTTTTCGAGCGTCAGGGTTATCACCAGCCGGAGCCTCCTGTGGCAGACAAGTTCTTCAGCAGCACGCCATATGAGCAGCACGATGGCGTCGGTGTCCATTACTACACATCCAAATTTTCTCTCGATCTACCTTCTAAGGAGTACGACATTCCGCTAGCATTTGTGTTTGATAATTCAACATCAGCGAAGCCGTACCACGGGCTACTGTACGTCAACGGATTTCAATTCGGCAAGTACATAAGCTACCTCGGCCCGCAGACGAGTTTCCCCGTGCCCGAGGGTATTTTGAACTATGGCGGCGAGAACTGGCTCGGCCTCGCGGTGTGGGCGCTCGATGCCGCGGGGGCGGCCGTGCCGGGGCTGGCCCTGCAGGCACGACAGCCGGTGCTGACCGGTCGGCAACCGGTGGAGGTTGTGCAGGCGCCGAAATGGGTCAAGAGATCAGATGCGTACTGAAGGGCAGCGCCCGTGTCTTGTTGCCGCAGATTCGAGACTGATTTGGCATGGATAAGACAATCGTAAACAAACGTCTCTGTTATTTATGTGTTTGTGATAGCGTGAGTCTGGTACATATGACAAGCATTTTTTTCATGAACCATCTATCCAAAGTAGTATAAGTGCTGGACTTTTTAAAGAATAGTAATGTATCGCTCTAAACATGAAATACAAAAGTAAAAACAAGACATCCTTGCATAATGCACAATCACATGTGGCGAGAGGCTACTTGGCCCTCTCGATAAACTCGGACTTGGCATCTGTCTTCTCGGCAAAGTTATCGGTGTCCTCCTCTGACAGACCGTAAATATCGGCCGGGTCGATGACGGTAGAGCTGAACTTGCGGGCCGGGACGCGGCGCTCGAAGAGCAGGTCCATCTCGCCAAAGGTGCGGCCGGCGGGCTCGGGCAGGCGGAAGTAGGTCCAGAGGATGCAGAGGCCGCAGGTGCCGGCGAAGAAGAAGCCCGACTTGGCGCCCCAGTTCCAGGCGGTGGGGTTGAGCATGCGCGGGGTGATGACGTTGACGGCGATGCTGGCGATGTTGTACATGTTGCGGGCGAAGGCGACGGACTTGGTGCGCAGGCGGGTGGAGCTGATCTCGGTGACGAGGGAGTAGCAGACGGGGCCGACGGTGGCGTTGTAGAAGAAGGTGTAGACGAGGAGCATGGAGCCGATGGCCCACTGGGCGGCGACGTTGGAGCGGCCGGCGAAGGAGGTGGCGCCGATGGCGAGCAGCAGGACGAAGAGGCAGCACTGGCCGTAGAGGTAGAGGGAGCGGCGGCCGGCCCAGGAGATGAGGAACCAGGAGGAGATGGTGCCGACGGCGCCGATGGCGTACTGGGCGAGGGACATGCTGAAGGAGTTCTCGACGGCGAGGCCGGCCTGGTTGTAGAACATGGTGGAGTAGCCCATGAAGGAGGCGCCGCAGACGGTCTGGATGACCCAGACGATGGTGACGATCTCGGTGCGGCGCAGGTTGACGCCGCGGAAGAGGTCGAGGTAGGAGGTGCCCTGCTGGGCCTTCTTCTCGCGCTCGTCGGTGTGGACGATCATGGATATGGTCTCGTCGGGGTTGAACTCGACCTCGCTGTTGCGGGCGGTGAGGCGGCGGAGGGAGCGGCGGGCGTCGTCGAGGCGGCCCTTGCGGACGAGCCACCAGGGCGACTCCGGGGCGAGCCAGATGCCGATGCTCAGCGGGATGGGCCAGAACCACTGGAGGGCGAAGGGGATCTTGTAGCCCCACCGGTTGTTGAGCGGGATCATGCCGCGGAGGACGCCCGAGGCGATGAACTGACCGATGACCCAGCAGAGGTTGACGTAGGTGGTGAGGTAGGCGCGGAGGTGGGTGGGGCAGACCTCGGAGGCGTAGGTGGTGGTGACGGTCTGGAAGACGCCCCAGGGGAAGCCGATGAGCAGCTCGCCGACGAGCAGCTGAGCGAGCGACTCCGAGAAGAAGATGACGAATATGAAGCAGACGCAGAGGAAGAGGGCGCCGACGAGCGTCCGGCGGTAGCCCAGGCGGTCGGCGATGATGCCAGTGGCGAAGAGGCCGATGATCTGCCCGCAGAGCATCGCGTTGGAGAGGCCCGACTGCCAGGCGGCGGTGAGCTCGTAGTCGCCGTTGGCGCCGCGGACGCCGAACTTCTCCTTGAAGGGCGGATATACGTAGAGGCCGCTGATGATGGTGATGTCGAAGCCCTCCATGACGATGCACGTCGAGAAGAAGATGGACCAGAGGCAGGCCTTGCGGTAGAGCTTGAAGGACTGCCACAGGCCGAGAGCGTGCTCGGTCTCGGTGGCGGCGGCGGCCTCGAAGGCACGCGCGACCTGTGTGTTGTGGGAGGGCTCCTTGGCGATGATGTCGCCGCCGACCGGCGTTTTCTCAGATGTGAAGGCCATTTTTTTTTTTTTCACGAGAGGGATCGTGAAACTGTAAATGATGGAGGGTATAGGTGGATGAGGATGAAGTGATTAGGACGACATCATCTGAGATGTTGGGATGATTGAGGAGACGGAGACAATGTAAATGGGATGATAGAGGGCTTTTATAATTGTATCATAATGAAGAAGAAGAAATGTTCAAAATACTGGCTGTGAGTTTAGTCTCGTGTAGTCCGTATGAGTCTGGGGGGGGAAACTCGGCCACCGCGATGGCTTCGTCCGTTGCTAGCGCCGCCCAACGCCTGGTGGGACTAACCCGATTTGGGAGCACTATTTGGGGCAAATTGCCGCAAAGTGGAGAAGCACCTTACGGCTATTCCGGGGTCCCAGAAACTCGGGGTAATAGCGCCAGCCAATCACAGAGGCAGTGGAGAAGTGAGTGCGCTGTCGGACCGACGAGGTGGCGGGGCGAGGAAGAGATTTTCCCATCATTCTTTGGCGTCGGCCTTTTCGAGAGAGATCAGAGGATGGGTACAACAATAGCCTAATTAATCTGGACAACTTGTGGGTGATGCCGTGCGCTGAAGTATGGGTTGTCTCCAGGTTTTCCCCATGGGGCGGGCGAGGGCTGGGGTGGGTTTTGCAGTCTGCATCGGACGACAAGAAAGTTTCAGCATCTCGGGCCGACGAAGTTGCTTTGTCTGTGACGGATGGTTAGGTGCTGGCGTCAATTGTATTCTTGGCTGTTGCGTGAGGCTATCGAGAGATTGTTTGCCGTGGCCCCCGAACAGGCCGACGAGACGTGGCGCCCGATGGCAAACAAACACGCCATAGTATATTTCCCAGGGCGGTTGATGCGGCATACCATGGGTATGACCGTCTTTATGGCGAAGATGCAGCAATCATCGTAGCGAGCCAGCCTGTCTAAGACGATGCATCAGATGAAGCAGTCGCGGGCTGGGGATGACGGTGGGTGACATCTTGCGACGCGGACCTCGACGGCTCGCAGAGCCTCAGCTGTAGTGGATGCATGGAGATGGTCGTATACGGGTATCGAATCAATATTTTTCCTTTGACCCTGGTCGATTCGCCATGTACGTGATCATGGCTGTTGCGAAAAGGTGGCGATGGAATTGTCGTCGGACCGACAGAGCCAGTTTCTGTCGGTCCGACAATGCACCAACCACGATGCGTCTTTGCTTTTGCCTCGTTCCACCGCCATCCCATCCCGCCCGCCCGTCTTCATCTACTCATCTCCCCCCTCTCCCCCCCCCCCCTCCCCCGCTGGTAATTCGCTGGTGCCGCAAGCCGCTCATCTCATACTAATCAAGAGCTGGCGTCTGCTAGTCTCACGCCAAATCCCCATCCTGTCCATCGCCTCAGCCGAAAACGAGTATTTGCAATGAAAAGCCCCGTAGGCGACGCGGGCCCGTGTGGAGAGTCAGGCGGCAGGCGACATGAGACTCGTTGATGCTCCTCAACAGACATGATCTGCCGCTCGGTCCGACATAAGAAAATGCTTGGCTACGGACGACAATCGGCATTGTACCATTTTCATTTTCCCTTCGTATGGTATCCCCTTGTCGCTTCAGCTATGTGACCCACGGCCCAGGACAGATTTAAGTCGCTGCTACAGCCTTCAATGGAGCGCAAACCATACATCATCTTTTAATCCTCAAAGTCCTACGCCAAACGAATCGTTCACACACACGAAAAGCTCCGTCCAACCTACCTTGTATCACTCACTACTCAAGCCCGCACGATGACCGTCGTAGGACGTGACAAAAAGTGGTGGAAGCAAGCCACCATCTACCAAATCTACCCCGCGTCATTTTGCGACTCCAACGGAGATGGCATCGGCGACCTGCCCGGCATCACTTCCAAGCTGGACTACATTGCCAGCCTCGGCGTGAATGTCATTTGGGTGTGCCCCATGTATGACAGCCCACAGATTGACATGGGCTACGACATTGCCAACTACGAAGACGTCTATCGCCCCTACGGCACTGTCCAAGACATGGAGACGCTGATCCGCGAGACTCATGCGCGAGGAATGCGCATAATGCTCGATCTCGTCATCAACCACACATCCGATCAGCACGCCTGGTTCAAGGAATCGCGTTCCAGCAAGGACAGCCCCAAGCGCGACTGGTATATCTGGAAGCCCGCCAATTACTCAGACAAGGGTGAGCGCCTACCCCCCAACAACTGGCGCTGCAACTTTGGCGGCGGGAGCGTCTGGGAATGGGACGAGGCGACACAGGAGTACTACCTCCACCTCTTCGCCAAGGAGCAGCCGGATCTCAACTGGGAGAATCCGGTCACGCGCGAGGCTATTTACGCCTCCGCCATGGAGTTTTGGCTCGATCGCGGTGTCGACGGCTTCCGCGTGGACACGGTCAACATGTATAGCAAGCTTCCCGACTACCCAGATGCACCCATCGTGGACCCCAAAGCGCCGTTTCAGCCGGCCGGCACGATATACTGCAACGGCCCGCGCATGCACGAGTTTCTGAGCGAGATGAATGAGATTCTCAGCCGCTACGGCGCCATCACCGTGGGAGAGCTGCCCTGCACGCCGGACATGGCCAAGGTGGTCAAATACGTCAGCGCCAAGGAGAAACAGCTCGACATGGTCTTTCAGTTTGATCTCGTCGATGTTGGCTTCGGCCTGACGCACAAGTTCGAGACGACGCCGCGCAACTGGACCCTTCCCGACGTCAAGGCTGCCGTGGAGCGCACGCAAAGCATCATTCGCGGCACAGACGCCTGGACCACGGCCTTTATCGAGAACCACGACCAGGCCCGCTCCGTGTCGCGCTTCACGGACGACAGCCCCGAGTTTCGCGTGGCCGGCGCCAAGCTCCTGGCACTGATGCAGTCATGTCTCAGCGGTACGCAGTACGTCTACCAGGGCCAGGAAATCGGCTGCGTGAATACCCCCATAGACGGCTACCCACCGGAATACTATCTCGACATTGACAGCTCCCTGTACTACAGCATGGTCAGGGAGCGCTATGGGGATGATAACAAAGCCGAGCTCGACCGTGCTTTCTCTGCCATGCAGCATCTTGCGCGCGACCACGCCCGTGTGCCCATGGCGTGGGATGGCAAGGCCAAATATGGCGGCTTCTCCGAGCCGGCACTGAAAGCCGGCAAAGAGGTTGCCGAGCCTTGGATGAAGATACACCCGCTTGCCGGGGAAATCAACGTCGCTTCGCAGCTGGATGATCCCAACAGCGTCCTAGCATTTTGGCGCAAGATGCTCGTTTTTCGTCAAGAGCACGCCGATGCCCTAGTGTACGGCGACTACACCGGTCTCCAGGCAGACAACAAAGACACGTTCATGTTCGTCAAGGAGCCGCACGGCAACGCGCAGCGCGTCCTGGTGGTGCTCAACTTTACCAAGGAGCCAAAGACGTGGACTGTGCCAACGGCGACGGAGCTCGGCCTCCAAGAGCAAGATGAATTCAAGCTAGCGCGCATTATGTCGACTCACGATGGCAAGGGGCAAGCGCAAACATTGCAGGCGTTTGAAGGCCAAGTATTTATCGTCAATATTTAGATTTAATAGAAGTAAAAATTCATAATCAGGCATTTCACACATCACTCCAGTTCGCCACCAAAAGAAAAAAAAAAGTTAATATGTATATCTAAAGTCGGGAGCATCATTGTCCTGTAGACTTGTCAGCCAGCCATTTCACAAATCAATACCTTTATTGACCGAGGCATGAAACTTACATCGTGGCTCTCGGGAACACGGCCGCCCTTGTCGGCCTTCGAGTTGGCACGCCAAAAGGTGAGGTCGCAGAGCAGGACAATGAGGATGTTAAGGGCGGCGCAGGCGATACAGGCATACATTCCGGGCTTGTAGCCAGTGGCGCGGTCCTGCTCGCGGAAGACGAGGCTACCGGCGATGCCGCCGATGCCGCCGAAGCCGACGAGGGTGGCGCTACAGAAGGCGCGCTTCCACTGGCCGCGGATGTTGTTGGCCTGGAAGGCCATGACGGAGGGGACGTTGCAGTTGGCGCCGGCGGTGACAAGGAAGACACCGAAGTAGCGGGCGGCGGGGCGGGCGGCCCATCCCATGATGGGGAGGCCGACGAGGCAGAGGAGCATGTTGAAGAGGATGAGGGGCCCGCGGAAGCGGAAGCGGTCGCCGACCCAGGCGCTGGCGTACATGACGAGGCCGGCGAAGACGTAGGGGGGCGCGACAAGGCACTGGGCCTCGCCGACGGAGAAGCCCATGTTGCCGACGAGGATGAGGGGGAGGGTGTAGGCGAGGGCGTAGGTGATGGTGGTGGTGTTGAAGAAGACGAGGGCGTAGGCCCAGATCTTGGGGTCGGAGCGGCCGGCGGAGAGGAAGCGGCCGAGGTGGAACTTGGCGGGGGGGCCGGCGTCGCCGCGGTCGCGCTGGATGCGGGAGACGATCCAGTCGCGCTCGGGCTTGGAGAGGAAGCGCCAGGTGGTGCGGTCCGAGTCGGGGAAGTCGACGAGGAGCCAGGCGGCGACCAGGGCGACGGCGATGGTGATGAGGCCCTGGACGAGGAAGATCCAGCGCCAGCCGGTGAGGTTTGCGCGGCCGCTGAGTTGCATGAGCTTCGGGTATGTTAGCAAGTATGAAGGGGGGAGGGGAGGGGGGGGAGGTTACGCCGTAGGAGAGGAGGCCGGAAAAGGCGGAGGCGACGCAGCCGACAATGTAGAAGACGGAGTAACGCTTGCCGACCTCGTCTGGATGGGAGCACACACGGTTAGTGAGAGTATAGAGGAGAAGGGATACTAGAGTGAGAGAGTGTGTGTGTGTGCTTACATCGCGTGTACCATGTGCTGAGGAGGTAGACGGCGCTGGGGAAGAAGCCGGCCTCGAAGATGCCGAGGACGGCGCGCAGGGCGGCAATCTGGATGTGGTTGCGGACAAAGCCCATGCCGATGGTGACGGCGCCCCAGAGGAGGGTGATGGTGGATAGATGGATCCTGGGGCCGAGGGCGCGGATGAGGATGGTTGAGGGGGGCTGGAAGATGGTGTAGGTGATGAAGAAGACGAGGTTGGCGATATTCTAGGGGGGGACGGGGGGTTAGTCTACATGTCAGAAGGAGGGACAGACAGACGAGGAGGGTAAAAGGATATACGTAGCGGTAGCCGGTGAGGACGAGCTCCCTGCTCATGCCGGCAATGTTGGCGGCGCTCATGTTGACGCGGTCCATGAGGCTGATGCAGTAGAGGACGCCGACGACGAGGACGAGGCGACGGTCGACGCGGCGGACGATGCGCCGCTGCTCGGCGGGGGAGAAGCCGCCGGCGGTGGTGGTGGTGATGGCATCGGAGTCGTCGCCGAGGGAGCTGGAGTGCTTGTCGAGGTGCGCGACGGAGGCGGCCTCCTTTTCGGGGTCGGAGACGGGGGGTGGAGGAGGAGGAGGAGGCATGGTGTGTGCGTGTGTAGTATTCTACAGGGTTCCTCTTTGTCTATATTGGAGAGAGAGGAGAATGAGGCAAGATGAAAGGGTATCACGAAAAGGAAGGGAAGGGAGAAAACTACTTATACAATCTGGAAGGGGGGGGGTGGTTCCCCGCGTTTTTTTGCCTTGGGGAAGGGGGTGTGTTTGTGCGACTGGGCTTACTCGTGGGTAGAACAATTGAGACTAGTTTCATATAATTGACATTGGTTGACAATGGCCGAGGAAGAGGAATATCTGTGCATAAAAAGGAATCCTTGTCCTGTTCAGCTTAAAAAGGGTTGAACAGGCTCTTGAGGATGAGGGAGGGGGGGCCGGTCTAGACGCACGGGGAAATCCACTTTCTCTCTCTCTCTCGCCCCCGCGCTGTCAAGGACCACCAGAGATGAAAGCTAGACAAGTTTTCTTTTTAGTCTGTTTTTTTTATGTTGGTTTTAATTTTCTTTTTTTACTGCTGTATTGCGGATGTTTGCTTCCGGTTTGGTTTGGTCTTGTCTCTCTCGTTGGGGGGGGGGGCACCATCGGCAGAGGAACAATAAGCACTCGTCAAAGCACAAACCACCACCGGGTTTCCAGAGCTATGGGGGGGAATAAAAAGAGCCCACGTGTCGAGGGTTGCAGCAACAAGATTTTTACTTTTTTTTTTTTTTTCGTGGCGTCGAGTTGGGTCGGTGCCTTTTCTGTCGCCAAGTCGCTTGGCAACAGAGCTATAGGCAGGCTTCCGACCAACCACCAAACCGTTTTTCTCGCAGCGGGGGGAAAGCTGACGATATCCTGACTCGAAAACGCCGCCATGTGTTTTACTGCGCGTCGAGCTGCTCTTTTTTCATACCTCGTAGAAGGTTGTGGCTTTTTCCATCTGCGTTGGTAGACCAAATACGTAAACGGGACGGAGTTAGGATTTCTTATTTGGAACCATCTCTTTTCCCACACACACACACACCCCCACGGATCTCATGACTTAATCTGGTGTAGTTTTTTTAAGCTTCTTTATGTAAAAACCGGGGGGGGGGGAGAACGGAAGGCTATCCATCCGCCCGCTGCGCTGAAAGCCCGCATGCGGGGGAAGTGGGTTGTGGAGGGAGAGGGGAAGGTGATTTTGATTAGAGCGAGGCGATGAATGATTTGCTGGAGGAGTGGCTGAGTGCGATTGGGCTTTTTTTATGTCTAGATTGGGAAGCGATTCACTGCCGGTATTATGGTTTCGTATGTATATATACTAGTAGTTGTGTTGTGGTGATGACAAGGCGCTGTAGAGCGTGGGCTTTCACAACAATGTAGAGAGGATAGCAGAAGAGAAGGATGGATGCGAGCTTTTGCATCAATAAAGTAATGGGCTGGATTTTGCGAGCAACGAGAGAAATAATTCTTGATTGTATTCGTTGGTAATATTGCCATACCAAGCTTCATTACAGTAGTAGCCAATAGTGTCTGCTAAGCAATTGTACTGAATTGAAAGAGAAAGAGCCTTGACCAACTTTCATAATCACGCCAAGCGGCAGCCAAGCATCCGTTCCAAAGTTTATGCAAGCATGAGCCTTGACCATCTCTACCGAGGCGCTTCGTAACGAGTCATGCGATGTTAACCTGTTGTTGTTTTTTTAAATCAGAAATAATCATTCTATATGGAAGCGAATTCTTTTTATTTACTTATACAATCAGCCATCATTATGAGAGTTTGCTCGCGTCAAACCCCACTGGACCTGGCTTAGAAGCTGGTAGATCCCAGTCAGGATCGGGGTATCAACACCCTTCTCTTTAGCCAACTCCAACGGTGCCCCGAGAATGACCTCTAGCTCCAGCGGCCGTTCATTCTCGAGATCAACCCACATGCTCGGTCGAAGCGTGCTGGTAGGAGCCGAGTCATGAAGCATATTTCGGAGCTTGTCTTCCGACACTGCGGCCCCGTAGCCCACGGCCGTGGCAACCGCCGCAATCTCCCGCATCGCCGGCTCCAACAGCGTGTTTCGAGCCGGGCCTGAAAGTAGCTCGCCAACGGACATGCGCAGAACTGTGCACAGTGTATTGAATGAGGCGTTCCAGAGCAGCTTCGTCCAGCGCGCCCCGACAATGTCATCGACCAGCAGACACCCCGCGTTGGTCTTCACCTTTGCGTCTGCGAGACCAGCATTGTACAGATCGACGTACAGCGCGGCGGCGTCGTGCTGCGTCGCGCGCGTAAACCCTTTATCAACGTGGTGAAGGTGCGCACCGATCTTTGCTACGTCCGGCTTTTGGTGGTGGATCAAGGTCGAGTTTTGGAGGCGCGAGCCAATCATGCTGACGCTCGACAAGATGGGCGTGTTTGGAAAGGCGGCGGCAGAGGGAGCTTCGATGGCCAGTCCATTCTGGACCAAAGCGAGACTGGTTCTTCCAGGCGTGATGAGCGTTCCCAAATTCTCAATGATGGCCGATGTAATATTTGGCAAAGGCCTTGGTCGCGATGACGATGCAATCGTAGCATTTCTTGCTGGCTGCGGCGGCAGCGAAAGAAGACACAACTATCCCAGGGAAGAGAAACACAACCAGGGGACAATGTCAGATCAACCCAAGAGCAGAGACCAAGTAGGGGCACTCTCTGATCCTCTCGGAGACTAACCTTTATGCGGCCTCCAGTTGGCAACTTTTCCGTGATCGGCCGAGTCGATATCAAAACCACGTTCCTTGACCGAGGCATATCTGGACCGCAAGATTGCTGTGACGCGGACTCGTTGCGACTTTTCCAATACATAAGCGGCGATGGCTCCTACGCCGCCGGCGCCAATGACGCAGACATCCAATATGTTTGTATTTAGTAGGAAGGAGTTGAGTCGTCCAACTGGTGAGGACATGATTTCTCATCAACTCTGCAACGATGTATGTGCTGATAGGATTTGCGAAACGCAATGCTTCGTGCGAAGAAACGCGGGAGGACGAATGAAGGCAGTCGGCCACGCGTTGACCTCTAAGCACGGAGACAGTTTTCTCAGCTACTAAGCCGTGAAGGCTTTTGTTCGGAGCTGGACAATCCGTGTCGTGATATCGGAACAAACTCCGGTCGTGCAGACCTTCCGAAGTACTTCCACCCGTGTGCTTCTGGAGCCTTGTTGCCGTTGAAATGCAAGAAATACCGGGCTTCGAGACTTCCATGTTTTTAGCCCTGCTTGCGCCTCGCCATCGCTTGCGAGTAGTACATTTTTGTCATGATCGTGGAAAGGACTTGGATTACTTGCTTGCAGCGCTGGGAATTCATTGGCGCCGCTTCCCGGGCCATCCCCCGCACTGTGGAGAGATCACTGTGGAGAGATGACCAACAAGATACACTTGTCGCTCAACAGCGCTACAGGCTGCCGGGAGAGACCCGGAAGCCCGAGAACAGGATTTCAGCGGGTGGCAGGCATCTAGGAATAGTTGTCGACCATCTTGTAATGCTATTTGCATTCTCAAGACTGTAGCACAGGCCTGCCTGAACTAGTCCGTGATTCTGGTACATCTTTCTTATCCAAACTGTTGCCGCCGCCAGTCAGCGCAGCAGGTGACGGGCCGTGGTCATGCTGCCAGCCGAGCCCCTCGTAGTCGATTCTCGTGGGCGGGTATCGCGTCTCGCACAGATATTGCGACATCATGCCCCAGCTCTCAGGTTCCTCATACACGGTGGGATACATATGTGGCTCAGTATTTGGGGCGTCCGCGGTCTGCGAGGGGGTTGAGCAAGCGTCTGGGTCATTGTCTGGCGCAGGGACTTGGTGAGCTGCAGCGCTCATACTTTGGTCTGTGCTCGTTGGGGATTCACCGCAGCTACTGTATGACTCGATCTGAGTGCATGGTGTTTTCTGTCCGCTTGCTACGGCTTTGTCATCGCTGGGAACTGCGTTTCTATTGCTTGGCGATACTCTTGGACTTGACTGCGGCGTGGTAGCCCGCGGCTTCTTCACTGGGTTGCTTGGGCCATCTCCTTCGTCTCGTCTACGCTTTCGGTTTCTACTCGTACTCTGCCTTGGCGCTTGTCCCTGTGTCTCGTTGGGTGTCTGGGTCTGCGCTTGGCGGCTCATGGGACGCTCCGAGGCATGATCCATCGAGCGCGGCTTGCACTGCTCGTGTGGTGAGGGTGGCGCCCACTGCGATCTCGCTGTACTACTCTGCGTGTGGGTCGACGCGTGCGGCGATTCAGTCGTCTCCTGCTCCCCCGCTGTATGTAGTTGACCGTCAGTCGCTACTTTCTGCCGGTGCAAATACACGCACCTCGCTGCCACTCATTCGGCTCCAAGGGCTCTCGTTCCCACTCCTCTAGCCGCCCCTTGACAAACTTGGCCATGGCAAGAAATGACTGCGCGGCGTCATACATGGAGGCATTGAGGTGCAGCTTTGACATTGCAAGGCCGAGCTTGAAGTGTGGCATAGGTGACCAGTAAGTCCATGTGAGATGCTCGACACTGTTGATGACGGCAGTGAGCTCGGCGAGGCGCTTGGTCCTGCGCGCTCCCAGCCGCGCGTAGAACTCTTCCACGGTATCGGAACTGCGGATGATATCGAGTACATCGGCATGCCAGGCCTCGCGATCGAGGATAGGCATGGGCACCGTGTTGAAGCGGTCGTGGAGGTGACCAAACAAGTCGTCGGGGCGCAGGCCCTCAAACTTCATGAACGGCCAGCGAAAGGGGTCTTCGAACATGAAGTACTCCTCCGGGTCGTGTGGCGGTAAGGGCTTCTGCCACGGCATTTCGGACAAAAGCTGTGGGGTTAAGTAGGATGGTGGGTTTGTGGTGTATTTGCGATGATGAACGTAGGTGAATGTCAAGAGCGAATCGTGAGACACGACGCCACTGGTCAAGTGAGAAGCTTAGGTAAGCATCCTTCGATTGCTGCTCCAACAAGTTGGCATACGAGTAGACGAGAAAGCAGTGAAAAGAAAATATGCAAGAATTTCAATTAAATATCGATTTTATTTAACCTAATCCTTCAAGCTGGGTGCATAGAGAGGTTTGACAAAAATGCTGACAAACACGCTTGTTGCAACCACCACGCGCAAGACTGCGCTGTCCGTATAGATATCGTGACCTACCACCACTCATCTTCGCGAGAAACATGATATCGCGCTTGAGCAAAGAAAAAGATGTTACAAAAGTATTATGGAAGCTGCAGCTCTCTAGCCTGGACTCAAGATAATGCTCTAGGACATAATGGGCCCAGATCAGCAACTGCCTATAGAATTTGATCAGGAGTTATTCGCATATCGCAAATAGGAAGTCCAACGACGCAAATATAATTTATTAGCGAACTACTAAGAAATGACTATAAGATGTAATATCAAATCCACTTCTACATAAGAGGAGGGAGCTACTGTATAGCGATACAGCCATCTACCTAGGAGTGTGCAAGCGTACTGTAGTTCCTCGGTAGCTATAGGTTAGTAGGTACTTACTAGCATATACTAAGGTACGGCTGTCGGTCGGACATTCTTAGTGCAGCAGTGCGTCCTATAGGACAGCCGTGATGGCCATTATGAAAGAATAAGTAATATATTAATAGAAGTGCTATACTATAGAGAACATTTATAATCATCATTGTTTATGTATATAAGATCTAATAGAAGTAAATATACATCACCAAAAATATAGATCATCTTCATACACCAATACTTTCATGAGTCTTCAGGGCCTATGGAAGGCTACCTATATGTGCTGATTAAGCACATGTGCCTCCTATACCTTGCAGAGCCTTGTACACGTCGCCGATCTGCTACTCATTCGTAGACGGATCTCTCATCTCTCCGTTCTCATGTGCCAGTTTCAGTGGCGTCGAGACAATTGCCGAGGCTTGTTTTATTTTGGTTGTCTTCTTAAACCCACACCTTGAACGTGTAAGAGCAGTTCGTGCCTCGCTGCAGGGGGGCGGCGAGTCGACAAATGAGTACGGTTCAGTAAAATCGCGCAGTGCACCATCTTGGCAACAAAGCTTTATTGGGTGTGGCTACGAATGGCGTTGGATGAGAGTGCTGCTATGCATGCCAAGACTGGTCACGGCAAGAAGGGATGTGAGGCGCGTCTCGGCCGTGGAAGATTGCGGCGAGGGCGAGCGACGCGAGAGGCGACGACCTCGGGATCGCTTGGGTTCGAATATGCATGACGGAGAGATCTGGGTTAGCTTGTAGGAATGGTAGCGACAATTTGATGACGAAACATCATGGTGGCTTGTTGATAAAGTGGCGCGAGGAGATGGTGCCTCAAGATGAGGCCGGGGCTATTCACAACCACAACTACCTCATTCTTTCCGACGTAGCTAGAATTGGCTGAGACTAGTCTTTACGAAGTCGACTCTTGTGCAATGCCTCGCTTGCATGGTCGACTTTTTCTATGCATCCCGCCGGTCTCGGCACGAGTGATGGAGAACTACGCATGCCTCGTCACTGCTCAACGAAGGGACGTGCCCAGGCGAGTCGCGACAATACCACGTCGATGAGAGCATTGTGGGATATCCAGTCGCAGGTGTCGTTTTGGAGGGCATCGAAATCGCTGAGACAAGCTCCTCTGACTGAGCAGGTGCTCGGCTTGCAACCGAATCCCTGACCGCCATGATTACGGGCCCGATCAAGAGCCTTTGACAGGGCGCATCGCACGGGACGCACATATTCCTCAAACGCAGACAGAATTAGCACGGCAAGGTGCTTCGTCTATCTCGACCAAAAACGATGGACGGGCGACTTCTTTCCAAGGGGGACCTGCTATCTCTATGCCGAGATGAAGCTGCTCGTGAAAGAAACGCTTCTAGATACAATGCACGTTCGAGACAGACGTTCAGTACATGTGCATAACCAGTGTCACCTCTTTTCTCAGTAAGTCTTGCACAAGCATCCATATTTCCAGAACGTGGCAACTGAACGCATTGTCATGCCAGGGAGCGGGCAGTCTGGACGACTCCCAGCGATCTGAGCCCTGGAGAACGTCGCCATCATGAGCACCACGCAACATGCATACACTTTCTACTCAAGAACAAGCGGCTTGCGAATGTCAACTCCTCCCGCTTAGGATGCTTAGCAGGCAAGGCTGGATATAGGGTATGCTATCGTGTCGCCCGTCGGCTTGGCCGAGCTCGAGTTATACGTTACCGGGGGAAGACATCGGCGCGAGAATGAGTGTATCGCACATTTTCCATGAACGGGGTGGAGATGCAAGTCCGATGAGCGACAAAAAAGAAGACAAGGACGAGGCATGCACAAATCACTCACTTACTATTGGATAGGGTCCGCTTGGGGTCGTTGGCAAGTCTGCCTATTCCGCACCACAATGGCAAGATAACTCTGCAGACGAGTTCCCATGGCGCTTCGCATCACGTAGATGTGCGTATTGGCCTCTGCCTATGGACCATACGATCCCCCCCCCCCCAAAAAAAAACAATGGCTACGACGGTGACGTCGGGCACCGTAATACGTGCATGGTAGAGAGCAAAGAGACATGACGTCTCGGCTGACACTTCTGGAGGACTCGACACAATGAGCTACTGTCGCGGAAGTGTGCCATTCTCAGCCGAGCCTCGATGCGTCACATCGCAACTGGCCGCCCGCACGATGAGCGAAAGCTGGCGGCGAGGTGACGGCAGGGATACGATTATCGAACGGGTAAGCAGAGTGTGCGCCTTCCCTTAGCTGCCCTCGGTTGTTCCACTCCTCTATGCGTGGGTGATCCGTCATGGGAGAGACTGCACCACACATCAATCTCATATGGCCAAAACCTCGAACAATTTGGCAAGTAAAAATACATGGACAAATCGCCTTTGGATGCAAGTGTCGCATATTAGCGCCATGTAACTTGTATAGCATGTCTGAGCGACACCGACGTATCAAAGATTCAATCACCAACCAACGAGTGAGAACTCAAGCTATCAGGTCCCAAGGGAAAGTTTCCTCTTATCCCTTCGTTCTTTTTTAATGTCGCAGCATACTCGATTCGTTTCATTCATTTACTATTCCTTTCCTCCTTCTCCCTCGTCCACGTCCGTATCCCCTTTCCGTCAGACATGCACAGATCCGTCTCGGCCTGGCCTAAACCGGAACAAATGTCTCGGACCAGCGAAAACCCCCCATCTCCCAACGTTGCCTCGTCTCTGCCCCATGGTTACCTGCCAGCACGAGCAAATCCCTCCAATGCTACAATAAAGTGGCCAACACCGTGACCGAGTCGCAGTTTGGGCGCCCAATGACGATGTGTTTGTTGTGTCATTCGCCTCTCGTGACGGTGAGGAAATGAATCCTTCCAACCTTGGAGTTATGTTTTTTTCCTCCTCCCCAAGAATGATGACAAAATCGAGGATCGCCAGGGTCTTGGCGCAGGGGTTCCCCAAAGCCCGTATTCGCCGCCCCGATGCGACCCTGATGAAGTCATTGATGCAACCCTCGGGGAAATTTCTGTTCGGGGCGACAGGGCTGAGCAGAGATTGTTATTTTTCCTGCTTGGTGGCGGCCCAATTGGCCTTCTAAATTTAGTAGACGGAAGCAAGAGAAGAAAGAAGCCGTGACAGAGTGTTGGTTGCTGCATCGTGACACCGTAGAGGACCTATCCCAAAGACGAAATGGCGTCATGATAAGGTTGAGTTTACGGGGACTGGATTTGTATATAAACGGCGCTGCATCTACGTTTGCGACGAGATGCATTCAATCACTCACAGCAACTCAATCACAAGCATTTACTATCCAAGCACTGAAATCCCATACATATACCATCACCAAGGTCTCAGACACTTACATCTCATTCGTCTCAATACTTCCACTGGCTTCTTCCACCAAAGAATTTGAAAAAAAAAAAAAAAAACTAAAATTCATACAACACCAACTACAATCATAAACTCCTCCACCACGCAGCTCTCCACCATGAAGTCCCTCTCCATTCTCTCCTCCCTCGCCGTCCTCTCCGCCGTCGCCGCCGCCGCCGACATCAGCGCGCAGACCGCGAACCTCACCTTCCGCGGCACCGACAACAAGCCCATCTTCGACCTCGCCGTGCTCGCCGACGGCACGCCGCACGCGACGGAGCAGCAGGCCGGCGACAAGGCCATCGGGCTGGTGGACGCGCCCGACTACGCGGCCGCCACCCTCTGCAGGTTCGACTTCTTCGTCGGCGACGGCGAGCCCGCCCCGGAGCACCGCTTCACCATCGGGCCCGACGGCCGCACCGGCCAGGTCGAGATCAAGCCCCCCGCGGCCATCCGCAGCGTGACATGCCAGGGCCGCTGCGTGGGCACGCTCGGCGTGTGCAACGGCGCAGACGGGTCGGCGCCGCAGCTGTGCTGCAACGGGTACTGCGCGGCCGACCGGTGCCGTCCCTGGAACGGGGTTTAGGAGGGGGGAATAGTCTTGAGGAGGGATTGTTCTATGAGGGGGGGAAAGGGGGGGGATTAGATTAGCGAGCAAGCAAAGTCAATTCTACATGATTTTTTGAGTTTCTTCAACCAACAGCAGCGAACAACGCGTGTGTCAAGATGGGGTTTTTTTTTGGAAGAAGAAAAGTATTGCGATCCTACAGATACGTCATTGCTCATACATGTGATCAAGCTGTACCCTTCGTGTACGCCGTGCTAAAAATAAATATACAAAATGCGCCGAAAATCTCACCCTCGTGTAGATCCCTTCGTGATAGTGAGTGACACAAAAGAAAAAAGAACTCCTTGGCCAAGCCGCGCCCGCCCAATCACTCTTCACCAAGACTCGAGCGAAGGAATGTCCATTGTGACACTATGCCCATTTCCAATGTGGCAAAAGGGACTCGGAGAGGTCGTAGACAGGTAGAACGCCGTATAGGCATGCACCGTAGACGATCTCTCGGACACGAGCAGCCGATCCCAGCGGCGGAGCATGTTCATTTCTAGTGCGGCCGGGTCCATGTTCGACGGCGTGGCGAGACGAAAAGCCCCGGGAGACCGTTGGGCAGGCTTTGTGGCTGCAGAGGCTCATCTATATGGACAGTATGCGATTCTGTTGAAGTCTGGGGGCCATCGTCTCTTTCACAAAGGAGAAACAACCTCCTCTAGAAAGCATGAGCGACCACACCGATGTTAGTATGTAACTTTGTGGTTTTCGCGATTGCTATTAATGGACCGAGTCGAGCTCCTACACCGCCGAAAGCAAAAACCGCGTCAGGTTTTCCTGCCATCGACCCCAAGCCTATACCAGAATGCTTAGACAAGCATGTTATCTCTCTGTGTCATTTCATTACAGCAACAATTTTAAGTCTCGCTATTAATGCTCCCTCTACTAACCGTCTCGCCTCATGCTATAGTCCCGTCTCACTATAGCCAGACTCTCCCCGATCTCACTAGACGTTTCAGAACGCAGCCAGCAATTCCACCGCATGAGAGAATCCACTCATACAGTCGCCTGCACATTTCGCACAACTAGATGCGTTTCTCAGGATTGACAGTAACGATGCGTGATGCCAAACTCATGCTCCCCTCGTACATTCACAGAGCATGCCACTTACTCACCATCCATCACCGAGGAGGAAATCGCATTCTCCTCCCCTCCCTCCGCAAAAACACCACCCGTCTCTACCCTTCCCCGTCTCCTCTTCCCCCAAACATTGACAACCTTGGCGGACCCATCAATCGTTGACCGGGCCACACAGTCTACAATCAAAAGAAAAAAAACCCTCAAGCCCCTAATATACATTGCTTCCCCATAAGCATCCTGCATAAACGCAGGGGCGGGCTTTGGCAGGATGACGCAGGGCCCGCCGGGTTCATCGCCGACCCGCACCCCCCCTTGAAGGGATGTTGCTGCAGCACTGCGTCGACGACAAAAGCGTAGGTCTCGAAAAAGGGTGATGAGAGAGATGAGGAAAGCAGCGTATGCGAATGCAGCTTTGCAAACTCTGATTTTCTGGGTTTCGACAATTTGCTTTACCATATGAAAAGCCGAGAGCCGTCTTGACTTGGGAAAACTCTATTACACTTTCAACGGGACAACCCGTCTCTGCAACGGATTGGGCAGCTTTGCAAAGTTAAAAAGTAAATTACCTCTCTTTCTTTATTTTTTTTTTCGCTGCTCCGGTTTCATACAGGCCAATATCTCGTCTTCTTCCAGCCCGAAATCACCATCTTAAACTTCATCTCCCATACATCCACGCCGCATTGAGTCCTCCTCATGTCTTCAACTCTAAACCCATCGAAACCTCTCTTTCCCAACTCTCACAATCTTCCGCATTCTCGCCGTACCTCGTTTTCCCTCCCCGTCATGACGTCTCTTTTGCAACCTCTCCCCCCAACTAATACGAACAGCGCCACCCTTCACCCCGTGTCGATCTCCGTCACTCGGCTAACCCCAAGTTAGGAAATCAATCCCCCCCCCCCCCTTCCAAGGGAACAGCGAACACGGGTGAGGAGGGGTTGCTTATTCTCTCTCGCAAGCGTGAAACCCTCTCTTGTTTTTCCTTTTCCCCCACAGAACCCAACCACTGCCGTAGAATAAGCTGCATAGTGAGGTCATGGTTGCTGTACCTTGTGCCCTCCACACCCCCCAAAAATAGCCCAATTTCCGGCTGCTTCGCCCAGAAAAAGAAAAAGTCATGAAACGTACCTTCCAAAATGCAACTAGCTTTTTCCCTGATGGCTGATGATGATGGAAAGGGGAGGGGAGCGGCGACCGGGCATGGACTAGACCCCCCTTGTCTACTTCCGGGGTAAGACCTTGGTGCAAAACCCGGGAGGAGACATGGTTCCTCTCGGTGTTACTTTTTCCTTAGTCCCTTCTCATCTTGATGAAGAGAGGTGTGTGTGTGCGTGTATGGAGAGAGGTTTCAAAAAAGTGTGACGGTGACGAGACTTTGTATATAAACATTTCCCCCAACCTGCAGAATTTCCCTTGAGACTGGTCTGCCTTTCCCATCCCTCGTTATTTTTAAATCCTCTATATACCTGAATATTCGTAATTGTCACAATCTCACTGTCGCTTACACACACACACAAACAAACATGAAGTCCTTCGCCGTCATCCTCGCCTCCGCCGCCTCCCTCGTCGCCGCCGCTCCGGCCGAGGGTCCCATCCGCACCGCACACCTCACCTTCCGCGACGCCAACAACCAGACTCTCTACAAGCTCGACGTCTACGCCGACGACACCAAAGTCGAGACCAGTACGTCTTTCCTTCCCCCCCCTCTTCCTCCTTTCACTGCTGACAATTCCCCCCCCCCTTCAGACAGCATCCAGGCCGTCGCCTTCATCGACGCCCCCGACTACCACGCCGACACCGACTGCCACTTCGAGTGGGCGCTCTCGGCCTGCGGCGGCATCCTCCCCGAGATCTCCAGCAACGGCGGGCCCGAGCGCTCCGTCCAGCAGGTCACCTTCTCCGCCCCCACCGCCATCAAGAGCGTCCGCTGCAAGGGCTCCTGCGTCGACAACGGCGACCGCATCGACCTCGTCACCCAGGTCTGCTGCAATGGCCTGCCCCTCGACTCCAAGTGCAAGCCCTGGACGGGCCACTGAGGGGCGTTGAGAGGAGAGGAGATGTCTTTTTTTTCTTTCGTGTGGCGTCGTCAAGCGAGGGTAATGGGAGAAGCCGCGCGGGTCAGGCGGCTGCACTGATGGGGATCCTGGACAAGAATCGAAAATAAATATATACCATGTACATATACATATACACACACATGCAGATACACACATATCCTTCACCCATGGCACGTTACCATGCTCAATGCAAGCCATGAAAACAAGGAATCCTTGCGAAATATCAGCCTACCACTGCGAAATATCAAGCGTTCACTGTGACACTTTGAATCAAGTGGAAAAACACATTTGCTAATGCAACGATGCAAGTCGTCACAAACAATTATAACTAAATCAATCTTTACAAATCGAGCGTCTACCATTAAAACCTTAAAAACATGATATCCAATTCATCGCATCGCCAAATCGCTTTTTTGCCGTTGCACTCGTCGTAATCGTGACTCATTCATCGCGCATTCGCCGCCTTCTTCAACATGAAATCCATGCCCGTTTGGAGCATCCTGTCCCGCGTCCGTCCACCATCCCGTCCCTCGCTCTTGCTCCGGCCGCCCCTTTCTCGGCTGCGATCGCGCCGGTCATCGCGGCTTCCATCGCGGCTGGTACTGCGTCTCCGGCGCCGCTTGTCTTCTCCCTTGAGCTCGTCCTTCTTGACTCCCGTGTTGATGAAGCTGTCCATGATGGCGGCGCCGAGGGCGGCCGTGGCCACCTTGGCACCCTTGGAGCCGAGCCAGTCTCCTTGCGCCTTGCGGTTGTTCATCGCCGCTTGCGCACCAGCCGCCAGCGCAGTGCGAGCGCCGGCTTGCACCAGAGGGTTCTGGAACCATTTGGTCGCGTTGGCGGGAATAGTTGAGCTGCGAATCTTGGCGCCGCCGCCGCCACCACCACCACCGCCACGAGTTCCTGTCGTGGTATGCGAGGTCCGACCACGAGTAGGCGAACTTGACGCTGCGGTTCGCCGAGAAGGCTTATCTTTGCTTCGTGGATGAGACTCATGACCACCGTGACGACCACGCCTGTCGTCACGGTCATGGAGATCCCCGTCACGACCTCTGGCTCTACCACCACGGACAGGTGAGGGGTCTCTACCGCCGTTGCGATGATAGCCTGCCACTGCGTATTTGTCTCTGCTGTCTCGCGGGGGGTAGTCCGGAGAAGACCTCCTGTGAGACCTTGGGTCGTCAAATGTCTTTGTGCGCCGGTGTCGACGGGGCTCCTCGTCATAGCGATCATCTTTACCACCATACGCGTCGCGAGGGTAGTCTCGGTCATGTCGAGAGGCGCGAGTGTCTCTCATCTCTCTCGACTCTCTGGGATCACGCCGAGGATCATGTCCGCCTCGCCCGTCGGGGTGCCGATAGGAAGGAGGCGGTGACCGAGCGTAGCGACCTTCGGCGTGTCTAGGAGAGTCGCGCCGGACGTCGCCAGCGTCGCGATATCTGCGCGAGCGATTTCTGTCATCAGGGCTCTGCCTGCGACGATGCTCGGATTTGCTACGGCGGGGCGGGTCGGAGTGCGCATCACCAGCGTCCCAGTAAGGAGGGTTGCGTCCGTAGTAGTCGTCCTGCGCGTAAGGGTTGTCTCTGCGCCGAGACGACGAATATGCCATGCTGCTCCAGATGGGCGTGAGAAGGGTTGGCAAAAACAATCTACGCAATGCAAGCTTGTCGCGATAGTGGTGATGGTGGTTGCGGTGGGTGTGCTCAGGCGTTTAAAGGGAGCGGTGAGGCGGATCAAGGGCGCAAGAGAGGGGCATGCCGGGAGAGCTGCGGATAGTTATAGACAGCCGGCCCGGATAAAAAGAACTAAAAAAAAACTTCCTCCTTCCGCCTTGAAGGTTCGAGAAGACGGGAAAAGTCAGGCATGCATGCAGGTCGGCAAAGCAGTGGTCAGAAGGAGGGTGACTGACCTGACGGTGAGAGCCCTTGGCCTGTGCTGGCTGAGCAAATCAGGTGGGCGGACGGGCGGGCAAGCGGCGCGAGCCTTCAGGGTCGGTTCCAGCGCTACGCAGTCTGTACTGCAGCTCCGGGCGACTTGTTGACAGACGTACTGTAGTAGTACTGTAGATACTGTACAGTACTACTAATGTGCTATATTCACAGCATTCTCAGTAGTAGTAGTAGTGCGGTACACCTGCGGTATCTCAACCTTGCACTGGACTGCGGAACAGTCCGCCTGGAGATGTCAGGCGATGTAGGCAAAGATCAGCCAGACTCAGGTCCAGACCCAGGCCAGCAACAGCCCCAAGCCAGCGACAGCCAGGGCCAGCTGCACCGTTGCCCGGCTCTGTCCAGCTGACGTCATGCCATGGCGTGGCCAGCTGGCGGATGGTGCGCTGTCTTGAAACTGTCGGCTGACGTCAAAGAGAAGACGGTGACAGGTCAACGTGCCGGGGTCGGAGAGAGGGGGAGGGGGAGGGGGAGGGGGGGGGGGGGGGGGGG
>JAFEME010000258.1:0-41472 GCA_018831755.1 Niveomyces coronatus | reverse complement strand
CCCCCCCCCCCCCCCCCCCCCCCCTCGATCAGCAGCGTGCAGGGGGCCTCAACGCAGAGCGAACAAGGGCTAGCAGGAGACCAAAAAAAAAAAGTACAGCGGGTGCTGGCGGCGTTGGCCTCCCGCTCCGGGGGCCTCGACAGCAATGACTTCAGAGCAGCAGCACGGTCATGGTTATAATGGCGCAGGAAGCAGAGACACCACGACAAGCATCGCCACCGACGACTCCTCATCCACCGTAGGGATGCAGCACACGCCGCCGCCGCCGCCGCCCGAGGAGCGCGACTCTCACGATCTGTCGCTGTCGAACCGCGACGTGACCCGCGACTCGCTGGTCGCCAACATGCTGCTGTCGCTAGACCAGTTCTCCTTTGATCAGCAGCAACAGCAGCAGCAGCAGCCTAATTACCGCAGCCATTGGGAAGACGCCGGCAGCCGCCCCGAACCCCAGAAGCACCACCACCAGAACCACAACCACCGCTACCACAGCCAGCCGTTTGCTGGGGCGCCACCGCAACCGCAACCTCAGCGTCAATCACTTCACCCTCCACTCCCCTCCCCCCCGGCCCTTCATCGGCCCAGCAGTGCATCTCTTCACGAGGCTCCTGCCGTCACCGGCTCCCACGACCATCATCATCGCCGTCACCGCAGCCGCACGCACAGTCATCGTCGACGCCATCGCCGATCCTACAGCTTCTCCGACCTCGACGCGGCCGACGGATCGAGCAGCTCGTCCAGCACCCCCAGCACTCACCGCCATCGTCGCAGCCACCACCATCACCTCGACGGCAACCATCAGCAGCCGCCTGGTGCCTCTGCCTCGTCGCCCCTGGCGCCCTCGCCCTCGTCGGTGCAGTCCGAGCAGCTGGCCGCCACCATTCAGGAGAAGCTCAGCGTCGCCAACGCGAATCTCCAGGCTGCCCTCTCGGGATTGGACACGCATCAGCTGTTCCAGCCGCAGCATCTCCCGCCCATCACGCCGCCAGGTAGCGGAGCCCAGGCCCGCATCGCGGAACGCTCGCGCTCGCGTCCTCGCCGGATCCCCACGAACACCAAACCCCACGATAGCTATCACCGCTTCCTTGCCGACTCGGTCACCACCCCGATCGCGCACCGCCAGGCCTCCGCCGTCAGCAGCTCAACCAAGAGCCTCGATCGGGAGCGACGCAGCAAGAGCGCCAGTCGACCCGCCTCTCGCAGGTCCCTTGCTGCCGCATCGGCTCATAGCCAGCCCCCGCCGCCACTGCCCCCGCCGCTACCCTCGCCCTCGGTCATTGACTACGACGTCGACTACCTCAACGACGATTACGGAGCCGCTCCGACACCCACGATTCCCTCTGGGCCCAGTCGTGCCGCCCGCTCCTACACAGACCTCCGGATCACCGCGAACCTCGCGTCCCCCAGGTTAGAGCGCAAGCGCAGCTCCAGCCGCACACTCTCCCTCAGGAGCTCTTCTGGCAGGAATCGGGAGCCATTTGCCGCTCCCCGCCAGCCGCCACCCCCGATGCCCAACGTCAACGACTTTTTCGAGTCGGCGCCTGCGCCCAACATAGCCTACGGCAAGGCAAAGGAGAGCATGCGAGCGGCCAGCTCGCAGCAACCGCCGTCGCAGAAGGAAAAGCAGCCAGGTTTTTTCCGTCGAGTCTTTGGCGGTGGCAGCTCTTCCAAGGCGTCACTGGCGTCTCACGATCACCAGTCCAGCCCATCGGTTGCGTCACGGCCGCCCTCCTCGCCTTCGTGGAACGAGCGGGTCTCGACCGGTAAATCAACTAGAGAGCCATCCAACTCGATCTCAGTGCCGCCATCGCGAGATGCGTCTTCTTCGCAATCGCATGCTCAGTCTCCTCTGCCACCGGTGCCGCCTCTGCAGAAAAAGACCTCGTCCTTCTTTCGCCGGCGTAAGAAGTCGGTGGTGGACGAGGTCCCGCCACTGCCCTCTATCGAAGCTCCGCCCGTCCCTAACATACCGGCTGGAGCGCTCTGCGACGACCTCAGATCGCAGACTGATGACACGGGCTCGATGAGCAGCCTTCGCCAAGCCTTAGATCCCTATCTTCGCAATAGCGCCGGCTCGGCCAGGACAATTGGTGCGGGCAAAACGACAGCTCTGACCGACGTGACCAACGTGACTTCCCAAGGCGATGTCGATGCGAAAAGCCGCGAGCCCAGACAAGAGTTTCAGCGCGAATTTTCCCCCGACTACGAGCCAAGCCCCAAAGCAAAAATCCGTACTGTAAATCAAAGCGCCGAGAACGGTCGTAATGTTCACACGAGATCCAAAGCCTCGCCAATAGCCGGCAAGTCGAAGTCAAGCGCGACAAATAAAACTTTTCTCGACATGGACGGGGGCAGCGATGTAGAGCAGACGAATCGGTACGGAGCCAGCCCCCGCTCGGCATCTGGTAACGTTGCACAAAGGGATACGAGCAAAGACGATACCATCCGAGCCCGCAAACGACCGACGCGCGCAAGGGATCGCACCAGCTCCGGTGCCAGTCGCAGTCGGTCCAACATGAGACTCGCTAGCGATGGTAAGCGCTCCCACAGCGGAGGCTCCGTCTCGACGGACACGGACTACAAGTCCGCGCTCAGCGTCGCTGCCAGCGCGCCTCTGGAGGCCACCGATGAGGCCGAGAGCATCAGGGCGATGGGCAGTCCCGATGCGATGCAGGCCAAGGGCCTCGATGAGCCGCTCTTTGTCATTGGAGAACCAACCGACGATGACAAGCTCAAAGCCAAGAAAATTTTCGACGGGCTTGAGGACTTTATACAGAAAGACAGGGCCGCCGCGTGGATGGGCGAGGAGGGCCCCGTGCGTAAGCGCACGTTGCAGGCATATATGGAACTGTACGACTTTACCGATCAAAGCATTCTCTACAGCCTACGCAGCGTGTGCGAGCGCCTTGTTCTGCGAGCTGAAACACAGCAGGTGGATCGCATCCTTGTCGCATTCTCCAAGAGGTGGTGCGACTGCAACCCCAACCATGGTTTCAAAGCAGCCGGTACGTCTTGACCCCCTTTGCCAGGCTCTCCTTTGTCAGTCGCTAATACGCATCCAGATGTCATCCACACCATATGCTACTCAATCATGCTGCTCAATACAGACCTGCACGTGGCTGACATTGACCAAAAGATGACTCGCAGCCAGTTTGTGAAAAATACACTATCCACCATTCGCCAGGCGCTGCACGAGTCGAAACCCGACGCCTTCAAGAGGCCCAGCATCCTACCCGACAAGAGCCCTCTGCTATCTGCGGATCCGCAAGCTAGCGAGCAGAACAGATCAAGCTTTCGCAGTTCCCTGCGCCCGCTGCCGCGACTCGACGCGCAGGCTGCAGAGAGCGCGGAAGACTGCGGACCTCTTGTCAGGAGCAGCTTCAGCGGCACCTTGCGTGCTTGGGAGGAGCAGATTGAGCAGGTTCTGAAGAGCATATACGGCTCCATCCGCGATGAAAGGCTGCCTCTATTCGGCGCCGAGGACCGAGGCCTCGCCAATGCACCGTCGCAGAGCAGTCTCTCCGTAATGGGAATGCTGAAGCGCACGCCTAGCGTGCTAAGCAAGGCCACCTCGGAGGGACAGGTCTCATCGCGGGGTCGCATCGCCGATGGGGGCCGCGGCACGGCCTCGCGATGGACGTCCAAGAGCCGCTCGCGCCACGGACTCGGCCGAAACGGCATGGCATCGAGCCGGACGAGCTTCGACGACGACAGCTCCTTGTGGAGCCCCGCCATGTCATCGGCGACGTGGAGCCGCTACTCTCTCGGTCGCACCCAGGGGTCCATGTCGCAGGATTCCTTTGCGTCGTCCATGCCGAGGGGCGACTACCAGCAGTCGATTGGCTTTGCTAACGCCCTGAGCCAGTCCATCATCCGCGACGAGGATATCAACGGCAGCGAGACCGCACCGTCCATCATCAGCAGCGACTTTCTCTCAGCACAGCTGCTGGAAGATGAGTCTCTGGAACTGGCCGGCCCGCCCTGGATCAAGGAAGGTATGGTCGTTCACAAGCATCACTTAGACGGGCTGGGTAAGCGCGCCAAGGATCGGAACTGGTCCGAGGTCTTTGCCGTCGTACAAAAGGGACAGTTGAGCCTATTTTCCTTTAATCTGAGCAAATCAGCCCGACAAAAGTCTCGCCCCCGGACGGCAGGCGGCAGAGTGGTCGCTCCGGTCGGCGGCGGTAATTGGCAGGACAATGCCGTTAATGTCGGCACATTCAACCTCCGACTGACGCTCGCCTCGGCGCTCCCATCACCGGGTTACTCTCGCACGCGCCCCTATGTCTGGGCGCTGAGCCTGCCCACCGGTGCAGTGCACCTGTTCCAGGTTGGAACGCCCGAGATCATCCGGGAATTCGTCAACACGGCCAACTACTGGAGCGCACGACTCAGCACGCATCCGCTGGTCGGCGGCATCAGCAACGTCGAGTACGGCTGGAGCGACGCCATTGTCAACAACGCCTTGGTGTCTGCCATCAACGAATCTACCCCCTCTGCCACAACACCGTCTCAAAGTGGTACCGTTGGTGGTGGCGGCGGCAGCGGCGGCGGCGGCAACAGCCACAGCCAGGGTTCCAGCGGGGTTGGTCATGCTCGGAAGTCGAGCTCGCACAGCCTGAGCCTCAGCATCAAGTCGATGAGTTTCGACCACGGCAGCGGCAGCTTCACCAACAGCAGCGGCCGCGGCAAGCTGCCCGGCGACCGTGTGCACATCGCGCCGTGGGCGCCGCCGACGCAGAGCGTGCGCCCCAGCAACCTGTCCGAGGCCGAGCAGCGAGATGCGCTGGCGGCCTACGTTAAGAGCATCGAGGCGGACCTGCAGGCGCACAACCAGCTGCGGAGCCCGATGTTACTCGCGTTCACGCCGCGGGGCGCCAACGCGGCGCGGGCCATGGCGAACTGGGAGCGCAAGAGCTCGTACCTGCTGCGGGAGATAGTGAAGTTCCGCACGTACGTCGACGGCATGAAGCAGGCGGACGCGCGGAAGCGCGAGGTGTACAGGGAACGGGAATTGGCGCGGAGAGCGGCGCGGGGGGAAATAAGTGCCGATGACGATGACGACGACGACGACGACGACGACGGCGAAGATGGTGCAGAAGACGAAGCCAACGACGATACTCTGCGTCCAGAGTAGGCGACCCTTCTCGCACTTTTCACTCATTTCTGGACGTGGCGGTGCTTGGTCATGTATTGCATGCCTATATATATACCCCCTCCCTCTTCTCACTAAATTTATAATTATGCGTTGCGATGGTTTGCGCGGGCTAGTCAGTTCAGCGGTTATGGAATGGGATGGATGCGAATAAGGCGAAAAACATGTATATTTGGCAGGATATTGTAACTTTTCTACAGCAATAGCGCGCTTACTTCTTTCCGTAACTTTTCCATCACATTTACTAGCATTGCGGATGCAGAGCTATGGCTATAATTAAAGCATGTACCATCGAGTACGCCACATGTCTTGATAAAGTAGAGACGTGCCGCGGGATCATCCCCGCAACATTGCGAGTCGACATCCGATGTTGGCGGAGAATTCAAGAAGCGTGATATGACGTTGAGATGTCGGCCATCTCATTCGATCTACACATGCTGTGATTGTGCGCGGGAAATTGGTCGTATCCAAAAGAGGCCGCTACACTTCACGCCAAGCTCTCTGAATGCCTAGACAGCAACAACCGCAAGTCACGCTCCTCCCTATAGCGCTCCAGAGTAATCGCCTTCCACTCCTCCCATGGCATCCCGGCGTCCACGCCGACCGGCTCGCGCAGCCCGCGAAACAGCCCAGCGAAGCCCTCCCGGTCGGCCAAGTCGCCGCCGCAGCAAAACGCAAGGAGGTGCTGCACCCGGCCGTCGCGCACAAGCTCCGCCATGTCGGCGTATCCCTTGTCGGCGAGCAGTCGCGCAAACACAGACTCGTCGGGGCCGGGGCGGGTGGCGCCGCGGGAGAAGTCGGCGACGGGGATGAGCGCCCTGGGGGAGTTGACGGCGTGGCGGGCCGGCGCGGCGTGGGCCCATTCCCAGTCGAGGATGCCGGTGATGGTATGGTCGGCGTCGATGAGGATGTGGTCGCCCTTGTTGTCGGCGTGTTTGAGGTAGAAGGCGGTGTCGCGGTGGTGGAAGACGGGGACGAGAGGAACGATGTCGAGGAGGAAGCGGTGGATGAGGTACGCGTCGACTGCTTGCTCGGTGTAGGTCTCGTCTTGGATAATGAGATTGATGATGAACCGAAGCGAGGATATATGATCGTCCTTGGAGGAGTCAAATGGTCCTATAGTCTGCAGTTGCGAATGGTTTAGGTTGCTGTACAACCCGCGGGCGAGCGGTCCGAGTTGTTCTTGTCCAGGCGGTTCAAGCGAGCCAAGTCTCGAAAATGGATATCTGCGAAGCTCAATGAAAATATCCGCCAGCTGTGCCATAATCTTTCGACGCTGCTGTTGATCAGCAGTCCCCCAGCTAAGCGGCCTGCCCGGCAGCCTTTCCACCAACATATAGCCGACGCCGACAGCATTCTCCGGCGCCTATAAGGCGTAGTCGTATATACTCGGGGCGGGCACTTTTGTCCTTTGAAGGAACATGAGCGTCGCGGCCTCGCTCTGGAAGATGTAGTCCCGCGCAGCCCGAGGGGGGGATGTTGCATCAGCCCTCCGAACGCGAGCCAGCCACACGATTTGATCCTCGAATTCGATCTCAACGTGACAGTTCATCCCTCCCATGAAGGATTTCCGAGTCTTTGCTGTCATGCACGAACGGCGATGCCGAGCATGGCATGCCTTGGCGCAGATGGGAAGCTCGTGCCTCGAGAGCGTCAAAGTTGATCCTGCGCATCAGCTCTTTGACTTCTTGCGCCTCAGCCCGCCGGGTCGCAGCATCATAAACATCCGCGTCCAATGTACTTGCTCAGCGATCGGCCCCGCACGCAAGTAGGGCTTCGAGAAGAGCGCACTTCTCGACGAGGACAGCTATGGAAGTCTCGCTGTAGATGCGCGCAGCACGCACGGCGATTGCAGAGGACGCAGTCGCCTGAATCTCTCGCCGCCGGTTGCGGACAACCTTCAACGTCGCAGTGCCATAGATGTAGTTCTCCGAACGCGACAACGAACTCGCTTTTCCAGCTATGGTTGTGATCAATGGGCGAAAGGCTCTACTCGTTACACTTGTGCCACTATAGAGGCCTCGACAGATGACCAAGGCGGCGTGGATGTGGTATCGCATCATTGTCTTGTCTTCTCTCTCTTCTTTATACGCACTATAAAAGACAACAGATACATGCAACCGCGTTCTTCACACTCTCGCGTCATCCAGTATTTCTCAGGTATCATTACAGCTGCCCAACTCATATTGAGCCAACACGACGTAGAGTGCGACAGTAAAAATCAGGCGCGTCTGCAATCCAACATGTCAAATGTTATCTCAATTTCCCGTCGATCATCTACAAACACTTACCCATCATATCAATTTTTTTGCAATAACATTTATATAATATAATGATGCAAGGAGCTTCAAAGTCCGGTATGGTGTAGTGGCTAACATCGCTCGCTCTCATTGGCTGAACAGCTATGGGTCCCCGAGCAGCCCAGGGTTCGATTCCCTGTACCGGAGGTTGCTTTTTTTATCCTGATGGCTTCACTTGTGGCGGGTTTGTCGGATTTTTTTATGGAGTGGGATGATTTGGTTTGGGTTTATGCATGGCGAGTGTATTGCGCAGGTCGGCAGGTGGCGGTGGCTTCCTATGCGGGAACTTTTGGCGGGTTTGTTGGTTTTCTTTTTTTGTCTTGTGAGATAGACCTGGGCTTAATGTGGGTGCATGCAGATAGAGAATGCAGTATATGGTTGTGCAAAGTCGCTAGCTGGTGGTTGCTCTCTACGCGGGAAATGCGATCTCATGATGCATTCTTCGACAAAAGTACCGAGACGATGGCTGTTGATCCGATTTGCTTGCAGCCGAGTTATATTTTGAGGAGGTGGTTTTTATCATAAATGGCATCGTCTCGCTGAACATTGCTATATAATGTACAATCCTAGGTAGAGCGGTGTGCTCCCGGGTAGGTGCTCGCTCACATAAACCCTTTTTCTACAGAGATCATTTTGGGGGGGGGGGGATGGGGATGTAGGACGGCTGAAAGTTTCCCATTCTTAGCAACTACAGATCTTCCTGAATCCCATCTCGGAGCCACTAAATCTTAGCGTCCGATGATCGACAGCACGGGGTTGGCCGCGAGCCAGATAAGAAGCATGGGTATGTGTGCCGTCGTCAGATGGAATACTTTCTATGCACGGTCTAGCCGTGTACAGTGGGTGAAGGAGGACGGAGGGCCGGAGAGCTGCCCGCAGACGAACCATCGCCCGTGCCTTTTTAAGAAAACCCCCTCCCACCACCTCTTTTCCTCTCCAGTGCTTATTATGCGCCGAATCTAAAAAAAGAAAAAAAAAAGAAAAGTAGGTTGCCCAGCCGTAGGCCTCTTGAGCAGCTTCCACATACGAACTAGAGCCTGCGGAGGTTCGCGCGGCCTCGAGACCCAATTGTGTCACAACGTGTGGTTCCCCCTCCCCTTGGCAGCCTCACCCACTATCGGGTTCTGGAAACTGGTAAAAAAAAAAAGGCATATGATGAATCCGGTCAGCGAGTAGTATGAGAGTCTGGGATGCGTCGCATTGGTCTAGCCTCTCAAGTAAATGGCCCGCCAAGGGCGGTGGCTGATGGGCTCGGCTGGTGCCAATTGTCGAGGCCTATATGCTTGGCGTGACATTCGTGCAAAGCAGAGAAACAGCTATAAGAGGCCTTCGGTTCTCTCCTTCTCCTTTCTGGCCATTCTCGACAAGCTTTTCGTGCTTATTCTACGTATCAAATACGTCTCACGATCCTCGAGAGTCCCATCTCCAAGATGCGTTTCGCAGGCCTCCTCATCGCCGCCACTGCTGCTTTTGCGGCCCCCCTACCAGAGCCGGTACGCAGACTGCTTCCTGCTCGCCTGTCTCGTGATGAGCCTCTTCTAATATTATTGTCCCAGCCCGGCATCCCAAATAAAGTCGCTGCCCATAGGCAGCTCAGTGGTCTCGAGGTGGCCGCGCCCGGCGACGGCGACGGCTACTCGCGTGACGAGTTTCATCACTGGATCACCATCGAGGGCGAGTGCAACACTCGGTAAGACGCCTGCTTGCTGTACAACGACCTGCTCTGCTGCGCGATCAGTTGCGTGAACTGGGCGTGCATCTCCCCCTCCAACTACGCCAGTCAGCTTACCATCCCTTCCCCTCCCCCCCAATTTGTAGCGAAGAGGTCCTCAAGCGAGACGGCACAGGCGTCCGGACCAACGCAGCATGCAAGGCCGAGAGCGGCACCTGGAAGAGCCCGTATGACGGTGCGACGTGGACCGATGCCGCCGACATCGACATTGATCACATGGTGCCCCTCAAGAATGCTTGGATTGTAAGTGTCACAGCACGTTTGCCTTCTCTCTCTCCCTGCAATAGACTCATTACCATCTGCCTCGACCTTATGGGGTAAAGGCAAAAAATAAATAAATAAATAAATAAATCGCCTGCTTACTCAGACACAACCGTAGTCGGGCGCTTCGAGCTGGACCAAGGCCCAGCGACAGGACTTTGCCAACGACCTCGCCCGCCCCCAGCTCTGGGCCGTCACCAACAAGACCAACCGCGCCAAGAGCGATCGCAGCCCGGACAGCTGGAAGCCGCCCCTGAAGAGCTTCTACTGCACCTACGCCAAGAGCTGGGTGCAGGTCAAGAGCTACTACCGCCTGACCGTCACGAGTGCCGAAAAGTCGGCCCTGGACGGCATGCTCAACACCTGCTCAGATTGACTTCGCGCCGGTCATGGAGAATCCTGGGGCGGGAGGGGACAGGCTGGGTGAATGCAAGACTTGTGGTCTTGTTTGGCTCGCTGGCCGTCCCCCCTCGCCATTCGGCGCCGAGAGACTTGAGACTTGACACAGCAGATCAAACAATTGTGAATCTGTACAACCAGAACACGCGACTCCTGCTCGCCATCACCAGGCACCTGTCATGCAAGGACTCGTGCTCGCTGTCGTATATAGTCTCAAAGTCCTTGAATCTGCATGAACTCGCCCACTTGTGCCATCGTCATTCGTTTGCAGCATTGTGCCACTAGATGCTGTTGTTGTCGTGGTCCATGTGAGCTGTGCCACTCTGGAATCTCCTTATAATTGCGGCCTTACATCCTGTCCTCTTCGTCTCTTCCCCCTCTACAATGATTTCCATCTCTGTTACTTGGTTTTTTTTAAAAGCTTACGGCATTTTTCACATATATTCCCTTTTTCTTACCATCACCCTCTTCTTTGTACTCCCCCCTCCCTCATAATGACTGAGCATGTGATCACGATACTCCTCTACGTCCTATACCTAGCCACCATCTGCAAGGCCTGGCCCTCGTACGGTGGTCTTCGCGACGTGGGCAACTGCAATCCGCGAGTCAAAGACTCACGTACGTCTAATCTCGACACCCTTCCTCTTCCTGAGTGTCCATACCCACCGCTCCTGTTAACACGGACAATGTAGACTGCCCGGCAGACTCTGCATACGCTGGCAAGACATCGTTCGGCTTTGACGGTGTCAGCTACGACAAGGCCTTTGAGGACTTTTGGACGGTGGACGAGCAGACGCAGCATGACCGCGACCGGCTGCAGTTCACGGCAGACGGGAAGGGCCTCCAGATCAGCATGACAGACGGTAGTCAAGCGCCAACCTTGACGAGCCACCAATACCTGCTCTTTGGAAAGGTCACCGTCAAGGTCAAGGCCGCCCAGGGCCAGGGCCTCATCACCACCATGGTTCTGAAATCGGACGCTGGTGACGAGATTGACTGGGTATTCTGCGTCCGCCTCTACAATGTCCACGTCCTCGGTGCTAACGTCGAGTAGGAGCTCCTCGGAGCCTATGAAAACCAGGCGCAAACCAACTACTTTTACAACGGTGAGCCGCTTTTCAACACGTACAACACCACGTATGTCCTGTCATCATCTTCCTACGACGACATCCACGCCTACACCCTAGAGTGGACAGACGCCTCTCTCACCTTTTCAATTGACGGTGCCGAGCGCAAGACGTGGAAGGCTGGCGAGATCCCGTCCGAGAAGTGGCCGCAGACGCCCATGCAGATAAAGCTAGGCATCTGGGCTGTCGAGGCCCGCAACGACCCTGGCGAGATTGCCTGGGCCGGCGGCCTGCCCGACTGGACCGGCAGGAAAGGCGCCCCAGCCACGGCATCCTTCCTGTCCGTCGACATTGAAGACTACGCTGGCTGGTGCGACGAGGTCGAGGCCGACAAGCCGGTAGAGTATCAGTACGACGACAAGACCGCGGGCTGGGCGGATGTGTGCGTCGCGGGCTGTCGCAAGAGGCGCGAGCCGGGCGTCACGGCTCCTGCTCCTTCAGGTGAGTCGCCGTCCACGTCTTTACCGCCGTCTACCTCGTCAGCGGCGACGGGCACGGAAACCGGAACGGACAGTGCTGAGCCGACAGATCATGATGACGGCAACGGTGACGATGATGCCGATGACCAAGGCGTGGCCGGTGCACTGGTCGCGCCGTCCCTTGCGATGATCCTGGTTGGATTCTTGTGCGTGTTTATCCTGGGTTGAACTCGGTAATGGTGTTCACGTCTTCCTTTGTCTTGCTCTCTTTTTTTGTCTTAATCGCGATTTAAAACACTTTTATAACGGCCTCAGCGGATCTCTTTCGGGGGAGTATAATAAGTAATGGAACGATGTACCCGTATCCATGGTTCTCTCTCTATGTGATGATGTTGTGCTTTGGCTTCAAGAAAGCCTGAGCGGCGTGGTATGGATGGAATCGCACGGGTGAACAAGGCGCTTTGGTTGTCGTGCAAGACCAGGCGGGGTACATGATACATTACAACATTGATGTAACGGCATGATGAAACAAAAACGAGATGAAGAGTAGGGACGAAGGGGACAAGACAAGACAGTAGCTGTCCTACTTACTAATTATGTATGTACAGTACTATTGTATGTACAGTATGTGAACGGATTGTTTCCTAGACCGTGCACAACTCTGCTTCACGAGGCCACACGGTTACTGTATGTACAGTATGTGTATGCATATACAGTAACATGTCGGTACACATTGTGCACTGTAGCGTCTGAGCTAGAGCGGGCCAGTGTCCACGTCGTACTGTTGTACGTATTGTACTTTTGCCGCGCGTCATATCCGATTTTGGCCGGCACGAGTGAGTGTAGAGTCTTTGCATGTAGATACTTGGGGTCTCGATGGTTCAGATACATTTCTGCCGCAGTCACCCGTCAAATTACAGTCCATCGCAGCATTGTGGCCTTCTGGTCCTGACGGTGTGCTGGATGGGCTGTACGGTAGCACCTACTGTATGCCATCACAACAGACTTGGCACACGACAAGCGAGCAACGAGGGTTGGCCGATGGAAACAGGAACGAAAAATGTGAAACCAAACATAGATGGAACCAAGCAAGCAAAGGGTCAGAAGAGAGAAGCCAAAGGGTTTCAAATCATCACATGTGCTCAGTAGTTGCGTTCATTGTCCATTGTCTCACTATACCTGTACAGCAATTAGACAGCCCTGTGAGGCCAGGCGGCCCGCCGCTGTACGATTTAGCGCTGCAGCAGCTCAGGCGACGGCACAGGGCTTTGGGGCGCTACCTACAGTACCTACTAGTACTACTGAACATACAGGTAGTAGGCACTATGTAGTAGTACTCAGCACCAGGCAACGTCCATGCACCACAAGTACCTATACAGTACTGCACAGTACGCACATGCAAATTGGACGGCGGCTTACGCCTCCCGCCTACATCATTTGCTTCCAGCAGCATCTTCGCGCGCTGCGTCACCACGGCTTGTGTTTCGACCAACGCAAGTATAGTACTCAACGCATCAGACCGGCCCATCAAAATCTTCTACGCAAGCTTCGTCGCTCAATCGACCCCACGAATGCCGCCGCCCCGTTGACCATCTCTCTGTTCGGGCTGTGCTCGGGCTGCGTCCCCCGCCCCTACGTCTAGCACACCAGCTCCAGGGCTATTTATTCCGTCATCTCTCAGTATCGACGCCTCTCGCTTCCTCGCATAGACCCTTTTCGCTTTAGAGGGAGACAGACTTGAATCAGCTAGAGCTTACCTCCGGATATACATGCCGCAGAGTCTTCATGCGCGATAGATGCTGGCAGACGCAAGCCCCTCTTCGCAACCATCGAGAAATAGCTGATATCTTCGTTCGCTGTGAACTTGGTCGACGCCATGGCTGATGATAACTTGAACGACTCCCTTACTGGCGAAAACTACTATGCGATCCTCCCTGGCGCATCCGGCAATAATAACATACGACATAATACGACGGCCATGAAGGTTAGGTACTTTGCTTCGGGCAAGGAAATCGCGGGCAAGTCATCAAGTCCCCCCCCGGGGGGAGCGTCGACGCGAAGCACATGACCCTAACATCACCTCTCAGGATGCCACCCAAGTCGTTGGGTGCATGACCTCATAAATAACCGATTCGCCGCCTGCGACCTCTTCGAGCGACTGCGAGCACAGCGTGTCGGACACGATACGCCACATGCATGGGATCATCCTCACAAGCTCGTCATCAACGGAAACCAAAGCTTTTCCACGCCTTATTCTCACGCCCTCTCGTCGATATGCCTCGAATGTCATTTCCACTACGTCATCCATTCATCTTGGCAAGAAGCACAAAGCGACTCGCTCTGCCATCACACACAGGCACAATGGCCGCTTCGCGATGGCATGTTCCCATGGCATCATCTTGCTTGGGCTGGCTCAGACCCGGCTAGCAATATCGCAAACGATCGTTCGAAATATAACCCCCTCGTTGCTAGAGAGCACTTTGTCTGTACAGCTCAGCCATGTACGTTCACCTTGATGCTCGAGGTTAGCGAGCCGAGGATGTCGAACTGGTGGATGCAGCTGCTTCTTGACCACGAAACGATCCGACAACAGATCAATCTTGCCGTAAGAACTGATCCTGGTCGCTACGAAGGAGCGACAGAGGAGTGGGCATACCAAGCGCCGCTCAACCTGAATACATATCTGAAAAACCAACTCGAGTCGACGCCCGAAACTGCACGCAAAATTTCAAAACGTAACAAGCGCTTTTGCGTCCTGTTTGGCCCGCGATGCTTCAATATTTTCAGGGCGCTGGAGTTTCAGGAAGAGGTGGTAGAGGTCAAGGGCGTAGACGAGGGTTTCTTCATGCCCAGGCCCGCCGCTCCAGCAGCTGGTCCTTTTGGGTCCACCGAAACGAGCACGTACCGCGCATACCTTGAAGACGTCCGTGCCGAGGTCCAGTGCCTCATACACAAGGCCGGGCAGACTACCGAGAGGCCGACGTATTGTGCTCCGGTCCTACACGGCGAACTCCAGTGCGCAGAAGTGGCGGATGTCGATTCGAATGTGCTGGTAGGAACGGACAGATACAGGCTCCTGGGCGTCTTGCCCGGTCAAGGCAGGGAAATCGTGGTCAATGCCTACAGGAGACAGTGGGATTTGCTGCCTTCATCGCGCAGGGAACTCATCGGCGCTCTCTTGAATATCGCCAATGACGTGCAAGACGAGTTGCTCATCGAGTACGCCGTGACACAGTCATCAGTGTTTGAGAGCCAGCTCGGGCAGCTGGACGGCGCCAAAGATGCCGGATCAGCCTCGCAGTCACTGACATATTTCGGCCTCAGCCCCTCCAATAAGTACCCTGTGGAGTCCATCATTCAGGGATTCCGAGAAAAACTGGCCGCAGCTCCGGCAGAGGCGAGCACGGCCAGGGAGGTGCTCTTGGTCATTGCGTCAGAGTCCCAGGATGATCATTACCAAGCGACACTACTCATGGAAACTGACCAGAAAATGTCGCTTGAGACGGCCAAATACGTGCTCGACCTGAGCGATTCACTCGATGTCGTGTCCACTGCGGCAACCGCCACAAATACCAAGCTGCAGCAGTGGCAGAAGCCCGAGGAGAGAAAATTATTCTTGGACGCCCTGGATTCGATAGCCGAGCATACCGGCTCACTCTCTTTGAAGCAAGCCGCCGTCGAGTTAACCTACGAAGTACAATCCGGCGCGGGTGTTGCAAGCCACAACACAAATGCAGTGGTCGACTATTCCATCCCGGTTGGCCTGGACAACATTGGAAACACTTGTTACCTCAACAGTATCCTGCAATACCTCTTCACGGTCAAACCGATAAGAGACGTCGTCTTTGGTTACGATGATCTCAAACTCGGCCTGGCGGATGACGATATCGAGAACCGTCGGCTCGGGGGAAATAAGATGCAGATGGACAGGGGAGAGGCTGTTGTTGCAGACGCCTGTAGGTACATGATCGCAGCTCCTCGAAACCCGTCGCTAACCGTTGTTCAGTTGCCCAAGAGCTAGCTATTCTCTTCCAGCATTTGCAGCACTCGGACCAAACTGCCACTAGACCTTCACAGCGTCTTGCTAACGCTGTTTTGCTGTCGACTCATACCTTGCTAAATAGCGAGAAGCAAGACACCCAACAGGATAACGCCATGCCGCCTCCTCTTCCATCACGACGCCCTTTGCATGCCATTGCTCCAGGCGCCACTGGTCTGGACGATATCGAGATGATTGGTGCGCGGGATTCACACTCTGGAGCATTCGAGACTACCAGCATCTCGAGCACGGGAACGCTGGTAGCTCAATTGGGTGACGTTCCCGATCTGGAGTATTCTGACGACTTTTCAAAATCCATGGCCGAAACTGCCTCTGTGGTTGAGATATACCCCGAGGATGAGAGACAGAAAGCTGACGGTTCAGCTGCGTCTGCTCAGTCTGCCGAAAGGATACCGGAAACGGTGCCGAACCCAACGCTCGACATGGCAGTGCCTTGTATTGACCCCGCCAGCACCGAGCCTCCACAGACCATCGATCAGAAAGTGCTCAGCGCGCTCGAGCGACAGAAGCGCTCATCAGGCACAGATCAGCAAGACGTCGAGGAAGTCATGGGTAGCATCATCAATCGCCTGCAGGCTGCCATACGGCCCAGCTCGACTGACGAGAAGACTGGCATCCAGCTTGAGAAACTGATGGAAACGTTTTTTGTCACGACTGTCAACTACACCAAGAAGTTTGACGAAGACAAGTATCAACACGAAGTCAGCTATGACCGTTCAGTCACTGCCTTTCCGGCAGAGAATGGGCCCTGCACCCTGTACGACGCACTAGGCCGAAACTTTGACCAGCAGATACTCGATGAGAGCAGGTTGTCTCGATACACCACCATTAGGATACTGCCACCGATTCTTCACGTGCTGCTCCAGCGGACGCAGTCGAATGGCAGCAAAAACAGCAACCCAGTCATCATACCCGAGACCTTGTACCTTGACCGTTTCATGGACGTCGATCATGAGTCGTCGGCCTTTCGCCACCGCGTACAAGACTGGATCACTGCGAAGCGCATCGCCGATATAAAGTCTGATCTGGGCCATCTGGAAGCCAACCCTACATTTCTGAGATCGCTCCAGGACTGGACGGCGCCGCCGCCTCTGCCGACGCATGATGCGGCTGCGAGTGATTTGGACTGGCTTGAGTTTGACGGGCCTGTGGAGGACGACTTTCTCCTTGTTTCACAGCCTCGGTCAGTGAATCAGGGCAAACCGGAACCAGCCCCCGTAGTCACAGACATCTACGAAACCTACACTCGGCTCAAGCAAGAGATGGAGGCTGAGATGGACCAGTGTGAGAGGGCCGTCGCGGCACACCATGATGAAATGAAGCAAGTTCCATACCGTTTGCACGCCGTCATCTGTCATCGCGGCCAGCTCATGTCTGGCCATTACTGGGTCTGGATACACGACTTTGAAGACGATGTTTGGCGGTGGTATAACGACGCGGACGTAAAGGAGAACAGGAACACGGAAGAAGTGCTGCGGACTCTTAGTGGCAGCGACGAGCCCTATTTCTTGTGCTACGTCCAAGATGACGACAAGACAAAGTATGTCAACGTTCCGAAGCGAGAGCATCGGGCGCCGCCTCTCCTGCCGCCGCAACAGCAGCAGACAGACCCGGCGGCCATGATGGTTCCGCCCGGTCAGAGCCTGACGACGGTGGTAGAAGAGGTTCCTGCGTCAGCTGTTGTTCCTGAGACGGAGAAGCTAGTCGACGACAGCGTGACCGACGGTCCTGAAGCATACTTGGCCATGTGATGAGTTGGTAGTGGCTGCTGTTTCAGCATGACTTGTGCCGTAGCCGCGCGCAATGATTAATCAATAGTGGTTAGTATTATAATTGCGCTGCTACTTATTTTTCTTTGCTTTTCTTCTCGCTTTCAGCCATAGACATGACTTTGACAAGATGGTTTTGCAAACGTTTTTTTTTTTAGCATGGAGTAATGACGGTATAGAATTGACATTCAGGACTTCTAATTCTTTTCCTTCTCAAAATATGTTTTTATACATCTCTCATCCTCTTTCCATCTAGTAGTACTTAGAAAAAAAGCCATTGCTACTAAATTCTCCCCATCACCTCCCTTTAAATACCGGCTTCCGCTTCTCCTGAAACGCCCTCAGCGCCTCGTTTCTATCCTCCGTCGCCACCACACGCTCATACATCTCATTCTCCTTGTCCTCCCGCGCCCAGCTCACGGCCTGCAGCGCGGCGCGCACCGCCACCGGGCCCCCCTCGCATATCTCCTGCGCCAGCCTGACGGCCTCCGACAGCGCCGCGCGCCTCGCGGTCGCCAGCACGCCGCCCGCCGCGTCGCGCTCGTCCTCGGGCGCCACGACCTCGACGAGGCGGTCCGCGATGCCGAGAAAGTACGCCTCGGGCGCGGCGACGCGGCGGCCCGTCAGGATCAGGTCGCGCGCGCGCGACAGCCCGATCAGCCCCGTCAGGCGGTGCGTGCCGCCCGCGCCGGGGATGATGCCGAGGCGCGTCTCGGGGAGCCCGACGACGGCGTTGGACGAGAGCACCCGGAAGTGCGTCGAGAGGGCGAGCTCGAGGCCGCCGCCGAGCGCGACGGAGGATATCGCGGATACCGTCGGGATGGGGACGTCAGCGAGGCGGGAAAAGGTAGCGCGGAGGTTCGTCAGGAACTCGTCGGTCCTAACGTTTTTTTTTAACCATCAGTCTCTGCAGTTTCGTGGACGGCCGAAAGGGGGGGGGGGGAAAGAAAGTGGCATACTCTTGCTGGGTGAAGCCGCGGCGCTCCTTGAGGTCGGCGCCGGCGCAGAAGCAGGAGTCGACGGCGCTCGCGATGACGAGGGCGCGGGTCGGCCCGTGGTGCGCGGCGGACGCGAGCTGCTCGCCCGAGGGCCCGTACTGGGCGTGCACGGCGTCGACCTCGGCGCGCAGCGCGGCGAGGAGCGAGCGCGAGATGGCGTTGCGGGCGGCCGCGCGGTTGAGCTCGAGCACGCGGATGTGGCCGAGGGAGGCGTCGCCGCCGTTGCCGGCGGGCAGGTTGGCGACGCGGATCAGCGGCTCGGTGGCGGCGGAGTAGAAGCGCAGGAGGAGGCGGCGAGGGGAGGGGGGGATGGCGCGGGCGAGACGGGGGGCCATGTTGGGTTTTGAGGGGCTTTGGAGTGGAAGGATGACGCGTTCTTGGTTTATGTGAGGTTGATGCGGGAAAGGTTGGTTGTTGTTGGTGCTGGTGTTGTTGTGTGGTCAGAGGTTGTTTCGGCATAGTGACTGACGTCCGAGTCTTGGCCCGGACTCGGCTTACGTCGGGCTATGTCTACCAGGCCGGCAGGACTCGCAATGTACTCGAGATAGACGTTACCACGGCCACACTCAACGTTTTATAGATGCTTAAAAATCATGTGAGTCATCGTTCATAAAACCAATCTGTTCATCTTGGCTATAAATAAATCATCGTCTTTTTAGCACATATAGAGATATGGGTATCAGTCCAACACTTGTCCAGCGCCAGATGCTTAAAATACATGCACATGTTCACAAAAAAAAAAAAAAACCTCCCCTTTTCTGCTTCCCTCCTTATCATAATTCAGCCGCCTGCTCGGCTTTGACTGCATAGCCCTCTGCGAAAGCGTCCGGGTCGCATGTCTTCTCTAGGTCGATCCGATGCAGCGCCACGTATCGCCGTATCTGCTCCTTGTCCACGCGCACTCGCGGCACCGGCTTTCCCGGCTCCAAACGCACTGGTGCGGCCGGTGCGTGCTCTGGCGTTGAAATAACTGGTTCCTGCTGCTGTGCAGGTCTTCTCCGTTTGTCCTTTTCGTCTGATTGCTCGGGTTCCGTCTCTTCGTCACCCTCTGCTTCTGTCGTTTCCCCTTCTCCTCTTATAACCGGCTTTCCCGGCCCGACACCCGCATCCTCCAAGAGTCCCATGTCTCGCAAAATTCCCAGACAGTCCTCTGGCGTGATCCATGTCGCCTTGCTGCAGTCATCCACATCAGTCATCAGTTCCAAGTTCGGCGGCGGTATCTGTGGTACATCGAGACTGAGAAGCCATCGAGCAATCTCGCCCGACCAAAACCTCTTGTATCCCTTCTTGCCGAGGTCTGATATGGGTTTCTCGGGACCTCCCAGAATGCCCTCCCTTCGAGAAATCTCGTACGAGACACCCATGAGCAGGGCTCCCAAGCCTTTCCGCTGCCAGGGTGGGAACACCAGTATGCACGCCAAGTTGTTGTTATCCCACGACATCTTCTCCTTGGAAAAGAATCCAGTAACTCTTGGGCTCGGAGCTTCGGGAGCTACGTTGTCGACTGAGGGCGGAACGGGAGGTGTGTAGACTAGCAGAAAGTACTTGAAGCCGGAAACGTCAAAAAAGACCGATTTGTTGTCGAGGAATAGCTTGGCAAAGAGTGACAAGTTCTGACAAAAGAGCTACACCTTAGTTAGCACATCGAGGTGCAAGACAGAAACAATCACCACGCGCTGCTCACTCACCCCGTCGACCTCTCCGTCGACCTCCCAAACGCTCCATTCTCCCTCGTCCTGAATGATTTGTTCGATATATCGCACTCCGCCGTCGCCCCGGCGCTTCTTAGGCCCCGGACCCTTTCCGTCGTGTGCGACTCGAATCTTTCGTCGGCCTTTGGGATGAACATATACTCGTTTGCCTGGTACGAGACCTCTCAGCTCGCAAGACCGGACATGACCCCACCAGGCAACAAGCTCTCTGGCGTACTTGAAGCAGCTTGGGCACACGTAGAGTCTTTCGAGCATTGGCGGGCTCTCGCGCTCCCTTTTTCCATGCGTCTTGACAGCATCCGTAACTTGATCTTTGACACCCATTTTCGCGTTTCCAGTCGTGTCGCCTAGCACTTCCTTCCCGTAGTAGCTCGGATACCAAGTCTTGAAACATAGATTGCCGAGGACAACCTTATCAATATTGCGATCGGCCCGCGGGGTGTGCTTCTCGGCCGCGACAGAAACTGCCTGGTTTCGAAGCGGCACAGACGCTACAGCCGCAGAGTTGGGCGCTGTTTTCACGCGAGAGGTCGTTTGCTGAGAGCTGCGTGGGTCCGCCGGCAAGGGTGCCGACAATCGGCTCTGATGGTGGTGCGGGAGCGTCATGTGGTGCGCGACCTCGAGATTTACCATGTCGGAGGGTCGCATATTTAGCTTGCCAACGTCGCTCGTCGTTGTCGCACGATCGCGGTCGCTATGAATGGGCAAGTCGATTCGGCGGGGCGCGGCTGTGGACGCGGACGGCACCGGCGGCGCGACAACACCCTTGCCCAGCGACGCGCCGGCAAGCTTGGGCGGCGACCAAGCCTGGCCCGGAATGGCAGGCAGCGGCACGGGCGTGGCAACAGGCGCAGCAGTGATCACGGGAGCACGAGCAGGTGAAACAAAGGCCGGTGTAGTCTTCTTGGGTAGGGTCGAGCTGACAGCCGCCGGCGGTATCGGCGGCGGGTATACAGGGGTCTGGCGCGCGGCGGCAGCGGCGGCCGCACGCGTGCGCGTGGTGACCGCAGATGAATGCGAATGCGAATGCGAGTCGTGGTGACTGGCTGGCAACGACTTGGGTGCAGGCTGTGTTGCTTTTTCTCTGCCTGGGCGCTTCCGTTTCGGAGGCATTTTTCCCACGCGACGACGTATGAGACAGATTTTATGATTTCTCGGAGGGGACGGGATAACCCCTTCTGGCCGCGTTTTGGTTGTCTTGAAGCTCGTTTTGCGGCGAGGAAATGATCAACGCTCCTCAGCGCCGGGTTTTTAGTACGAGGGGCTTTGGACGCGTCCTGCTAACAAATCAGCCCAAACTTTTTTTTTTGGTTCCCTTGCGGCCACCATGACGCGAGACGCAACACTTTCGCCGATGGTTCGCGTAACTGGCAAAGCTATGGCGGGGATCTTTGGCAGCGACGCTGGACAAATAGTGAAATTAGCCCGCAAAGGTGCGATACATGGTGGAGCTCGACTCTCAAGCTCAACTCTGAACAGAGAAGATTTCTGGACAATTCACACAGGGCGTGAGAATGTAATCTCGCGTCGAAGCGTGGTCTTTTCGCTCAAGACGAGTCGCACAAACGAATGCACACCATCTCCGGACCACCGGGGCTGTCACGTGCTGACGCGTGTCGAGGGGAGTCGCGCGACTACCCTTGTATCGGGAAACTCATTCATGTCCTGCTGTACATCTATCTGTGATGCCCAGATAACTGCACTGCTGACCGCTCACCTCATCAACTATGGCATGATTAGTGGCTGCAACAAGGTGACTATACTACTGTGCTACTACCGTGCAGCAGTACAGTGAGTACAACTGCAACAGTGGCCATCTACTATAAAGACCTGAGAATTCATGATACTGTATGTCCTCAACTTGCGGTTCCGAAACAATCAGCTCGATATGTAATACAAATGTCGGAGTGTCTACAACACTCCCGCCATTCTACTCTTGCCCGCCCACACCCAGCTGACTGTGCTGTCAGCTCTCAGCACACCTGTCCGTCTTCAGTTTTGAAAAATGAGGACATCTCCAGGGTGGCTGTATTAAAGTTATGTTAAACCAGACAAAACAGAAGAGTATTATATTCCGTCGAAGTCGCCGCCCAGATCGTCATCGTCCAGGTCTCCCTCTTGTATCTCCTTGGCCATCTCTCGCTCTCGCTCTCGAGCCTCCTGCGCGTTTTTGAGTTCCAAGCGATGCTGATTCATCGGGAACTGCATAGCCTGTGATAAGAGTCAGAATACCCGTCCACTACAACCGTCCTATGCGGTGCTCACCTTGACGCTCTCGTCATGCAAAGCCAGGCAGGCCTTGATGCGATCATGGAAAGCCTCGCCGGGCTCACTGGTAGCATAGACATCTCCGACCTCCTTGCTCTTCATGTAGCCGTGCTCCCGATCCAAGGTGGCTTCGATGACCCCGTCGCGGATCGCCTTGGCCACAATGTACTCTGCTGACTCTTCACTGCCGAGCTGAAGACGGATGCAGATGTCACGCAATGATATGCGCGAGTAAGACAACGACATCATGCGGATGCCCGTCTTGATGACGTTCTGTCTTAGGCGCAGGATGAGTGAATATGTCCCGTCGCGGCGGAAAGTGTCCGCATGATCGGCAATGGCGATCTCAAACTCCTCGAGGTTGCCGACACGTACCGCCTGAACGAGGAGAAAGTACGGATGTAGGGCATCCTCGAGGGACGGCTGGCGAAAGGTGGCACGATCGGGAATGTCTCCCATGAGCAGCTCGACAACCAAGAGAAGCTTGGTAGCCGTCTGGGAGAAACCAATGGCGCAGTTGCTCGAGGGTGCCTTGCGGGTGGCAGCCGTGAGATGCTCGTGGGCTTCTGTGTATCGCAACTGGATAGCGCGGATGCGACCGAGATAGTACAGGAACCGGGCGACTTGATTGTTGACGGCATTTTCGGGAAACTGAGTGTGCGATACTAAGAGGTCGGCCTGGTTGATGTGCGAAGTCAAGAGATAGTTTCTTAACAGCAGCACAATCACAGAAGCCTGCGTATCAATGTCCTTACGCAAGACAGCAGTGCGAAGTGCCGAGAGCAGGGTGGGCCGGATAGCAACAACGGACGACTCTGGCGAAGGCGGCAGAGGAGCAATATTCTCGCAGAAGAGTGAGTAGTAGAAGTAGACCTTGGACGACAACGAATCCAGCGTGCGGCGGTTAAGCGCTTGGACACGCTCCACTAGCTTCTCGGAAAAGGCAGCTCCTTGCTGGTACTGCTTAGCGTCGAAGAGATGGACTTGGATGAGAATCCCGAGGAAGATGTCGATCTCGGGAATGGGCTCCTTGGTCTCCTTCTTGGCGCCATTCTTACTAGACTTGGCATCAGAGTCAATGTCCATCTCGCTAAAGGCCTTGAGCGGAAGACTTTGGCGTCCGATGGCGGCGAGAAGCGACTTGGCGACGTTGCTGCTGGCCGTGGTGGCGGGAAACGTGTCGACAATGGCCTGTGCTATGACATCGGGGTTCAAGCGTTTGCGAAGGAGGGAGATGGATCGAAGAGCGCGGAGGGAGAATCGAGCGTCAAAGAGCGCGACGGCGCGGTCTAGCAAAGCAAAATTGCTCTTAATATCTAACCCAGCGGAAGGAGACGAGTTAGCCTTTGCTGCATTGTCGCCCGCAGCGACGAGCCACCGGTTATCGGTATTGCAGTAATCACCTATGATGGTCTGCTCTGCAGGATTGACCTGCTCCGCAGCGTCATCGCCACCCATGGCTACATCGCCGTCGGCGTCGGCAGCTGTGCCCTTTTTGCCTTTAGACGGCGACACGACAACAGTCATCTCCTCATCAGCCTTGGTCCCAGCCTTTTTCCCCTTGGAACTTCCAGCATCCTTCATCTCCGCATCTTTTTTCCGGCTGTTTTGTGTCGACTTTTCGCCGTTGTTGCGAGGCGTCTTGCTAGGCATGACGGCGTCACCGGCGGACCACAATGAGGCTGGGTGTGCTGCTGGGTGGCGTGCGCGCGACAGGGGAACGCCGGGGGTCGAGAAACCTGGTCTGCAAAAAGTACGCGCGAAAGAGAAATTGATGCCGCGCGCGGGTTTATACAATTCGATGAGGGCGTGATCGTGAGGGGCTGGCAAGGTGTGGTGCTGAGTTTTGGGAGTGCTCAAGGTGCTTTGCTGGAGAAGGTTCGAGCTCTACGAGTGATGATGGAGCACGGACCACAGGGCGAATAGCGCAAGAGCTGTAACTTAGCAGAGAGTGAGCAAAAGAACTGCGCACTTTCTGGGTGTGGATTCGGGTATGAATTGAACACTTATTTTGTCCACCACTCAAGAGCTGTAGATAGCGATAGCGTGGATGGCATTTTAACCACCAAAGCTAGGCGACAGTAGCGTGCGTGGCACGTCTGCTTACAGTGCTGCGTCCACGTGACGATCCTTACATGAACGCATGCATATTCACTTTCACTTCTTGGACGATTATACCTCATCATCTGTGAACATATGCTTTAAAATTGACGACACTCGAGAGAGCGTCTCAGCCTCTTCTGTGCATACTTTCATGACCCAGCTCGCGTCATGAGTGGCTAAAGAAAAAACCTCCATTTCCAACCAACTCGTGAGAGCGAGCAGCACCGGAGCTGGGTAACACCTTGAGAGTGAAGAATTTAACGATGCCCTTTGAGGACGAAAACACAAAAGCTGCTAATCGAAGAAGCTGATGACTTCACCGAGCTCATGTTAGCCGGCATCGCCCTCGACACCGAACACGACCTCTTCAGTACAGCGTGACCACCCAGCGCGTCCCGCCACGTTCCACGGGCATCACGTAGATCTCGACTTGGCAGCCTCCGCGACACAAGCCTTACACGGCGGCCTAGGCTTCCTATCCAGCGAGTGTCCCGGCCTCGCCTCGCATGCCAGCACCCTCATCCGGCCCGTCTCCAGGCAATCGTCGAACCGCCCGTGATTCACCCGCGTGAGCGCGTCGAGCATGTCAAACACCGTCGTTGCCGCATCCTCCTCACCGGCCCCGACTCGCCACCCGTCGTCCCCGCGCATCACCTCGGTGAACACGCGCTCCTCGGTGTAGAACGCCCGCCTCCCCGTGGGCACCGTGCCGGCGCGGGCCAGCCGGTGGTCCACGAGCCACACCGTCCACTCGGCACGCTCGTGGAACACCGTCACGAAGTCGAGGAACTCGTCTGAACACATCTGGCCGTCCCACTGGTGAGGGCACCGCAGGGAAGACCGCCCATCCACGACCGCCGCCATCATGAGCGGGTCGTACGCGACGGCGACGTTGGGCCCCATCAGCCGGCCGTCGCCGAGACACCCATCGTCGTCACAGTCCTGGTACCTCCACCACTCGACATCGCCCAGCCTTTGGGGCGCCAGGTAGAAGAGGTCGTCCCTGGTGAAGCTGATGTGCTGGATACTGTCACCGCCCAGATACGAGACGGTCCGGTGGAGGCAGCCGCTCGCGGGCGGCGTGGACGGCCATCGCGGATCCGACCACCACTGCATGTCCCGGTAGTAGCGCTCCATGGCCGCCCGCGACTCACGGCATGCAGTCCACAGCCCGCTGTCAGCCAGGTAGGTGGACTTGTTTCCGGTTGAGGGTATCACCCATTCGAAACGGTTTCTAGGCTGGGTCTTCGGCCCAATTAGGAGAGGGTAGCTGGGAGTAATCTTGGACTGATCTGCTGGCCTGTGCCATTGGTCGGTGACGACAAAATATTGCACCTGATTGCGGCCTGAGATGGGGCGCACCGCAAAATCCCAGACTTGGCTTTGTATTTCCGCAGGAAGTTCGTTGAATATTGTAAATTCCGACGCCATCGTGTGAGGATTGCCAGCAGCACGGTTTTAATCCCAGTCTTGTATCTCAGAGAGTCCGCGAGTTTCCGCTGACAACTGTGTAGTATCCTCCACTCATCTGAGCAAATGTGACGCAAAGTCTCGTACAGCAAAGCATTATTCATCCTTCGAGATGAAAAGAAAGCTAGGCTACTTCCGGTAGGACCGGTCTTGATCGTACCCTGCCAGGTAATAATCATCGTCATGGTACGCATAATACAGAGACAACAGTCTCACAACCATGAATTCACGATAGTACGTATAATAGTGGCAATATACGCTTCTTTCTTTGCTTATTCTTCTCGCCCTTGGGAGCACAAGAACGAAATAGATCGAGAATAGTGTTTGAAAAAGCCCATGACTTGACGGTGCATAATAAAGTGGTTGACATGGCCACGACTGTTTCCCACGACAGTGGCGAGAGATATCGTCCACACGCGGACAAGCGGAGCGCATCAGACCACGCGCGGCTTGACCTGCGGCACATGAGTCACTTGCCCATCTCAAAATTAATGCTTTGTGCGCCGCCGTGGTGAACGAATGTAGATTGCTACGGCGCGCGTAAAGTCGCTGCGCGCCAGCTAGACAATACCATCCATATGTAGAAAGCAGTGGGAGGTGAAATTACGGAAGCGAGCTGTAGGTGGTCTATTGGTCGCCAGGCAGCGTCACTGCACCCCCACAGATGCGAGAGGGATCTATGCTCTAATCTTAACTCCTGCTGAGGTTTGGTTTGTAAACGACCCGGAAAATGCAGCGATTACCTTACCCTTCGATCATAACTCCATCGCAACCGGTACGCTATAGCCTGAGCGATATTTGCGTTGTCGGGTCGATGGACAAATCAGCGATATCAACATTGAGTGACCACTCAGGCCGGTCTTATTCTGACTCTCAACGATCCAACAGTAAGAGCAAGAGTGAACGCCGGAGCTAAAAGAGTCATAGGCATAGCATCCACGACAAACGAAGCACTCGACCACGCCACAACAAACCTTGAAAATGATCTCACACGGCGTGAAAACTATCTGCGCGACTGAAAACAGGAAAGCCAAGGTCATGCAGCAGGTTGAGTAGCGGTTTGAGTAGCAGTTTAAGCAGCAGCAGCAGCGGCATCATTTGCGAGCCATCGTGCCGACTCGAGGTACAGCTCCTCGACTTGCAGATCTCTTGCTGTCTTGCTCCGGTCCAGCAGGCCATCAGCGACGAGCTGCCGCGTATATTTTTCGGAGTCTGCCACTTTGCGATGCATCAATTCACTAAATACCTTTGACGACTCAAAAAACTCTTTTACCGTTGCTTGTCTTGTGTGAACCGGATGAAACTTGGGAAATATGACGCCGTAGTAAATACTCATAAATGCATAATGCTGGAGTAGCGCCCCTGGTAGGAATAGCCGGCAACTGGAGCCGAGATCCGGTCCTCATATGGTAGCAAGGGCGCGTGAAGCAGGCGAAGCAGTGTCATCGTTAGGAAATGCCTGGTAGAATATTGAATACTGGGTATGGTAGCGCTCGTCTCCCAGACTCGACACCTCATATCCGCCAAGCCACAGAGGCGGCATGAAGAACTGCCCGGGCACAGTAGTGTTCCATTCCCAGTCAATAATACCTTGAATATCAAACGTGTCATTGGTCATGATATTTGCTGGCCGCAGATCACCGTGCGTCAGTACAAATGGTTCAAAGTTCAAAGATGTATCCATCAGTTCCACGAGCCTGAATTTGAGGTCTTCGAGCGCAAAGATCTCATGCTGGGTATCGTCTTGGTCCATATCTTCGGCTGGCAGACTTAACCGCTGCGAGAGATTCTCGTTGTGGCACATGACAAAGTCAAAGGCCTTCCTTTGGCGCGCGACAACTCGCCGCATGCCTTGTAGCTGAACACTGTTTGGATCCACTGATCGCGGCGATGTTACGACGAACTCTCCTTGTGCTGTTTTCATCAAAGACCCTGCATGATCAAACTCCTGCATCCAGAGTTGTGAAAGAATATTACCTAGTTGACTGTAGAATCTGGTCGCAACTTCCATCGGCGCCTTCAGAAGCAGTCGGGGGTCCAAAGGCTGGCCAGCGACATAGTCAATGATGACGTACGGCGGTCTAGTAGTATTACGAGTGTCGACTTTGCCACCGGGGCCATGGCCACGTACACGTGGTATAGGAATCGCCGTTCTACTTTGAAAAAATTCCATAGTAGCGACTTCGGCCTACAGTTTCGACCACGGCTCAAAAAGAACAGGGCAGATTGGAAACCTCACGACCCATTTTTTGCCATCGGAAGGGAACTGGACAAAAAAAACAGACGTGAAAGCTTCCATGATTGCAATCCCGAAACTCCTGGCACTCTTTCTCGTTATTATAACTGAAAACGAGTTGTAGGACGTCTTCTTTTCGAATGGCGTTGATGTCAGCGTTTCGCTGTTTTTCGCGCTCCATTCTAGATTGACGCGGGCGTCTGGTTTAAAAGAGGACGTGGCCGCATCGACGCTTGGTTGTCCAAGATCCAAGCCCCCTAGGCCTTGCATATTCGACTGGTAATCCAGAAATAGGGTTTGAGGCTATTGGCTGCCTTGTATGTTTGCCGCAATACTGATCACTTTTAAGTCTCCTTTTGAGCTGGTGGCCTGGAATCGGATCGCTCGCATACGTTATGCCGCCTCTTCGTGTACGATGAACACAAGTGATAGATCGACTGCCGTCTCCTCTCATTTCTCGCAACGACTCCGCATTCTCTTTAGCAATCCCTGAAAGCTCGAGTGTTTCACTTGATATTTGAGACGTGCTTGAGTTAGCTGTGGCATGAATGTCCGGTTGTCGACCTCGTTCTGAAGAATCGCGCTGCTCGTCAAAGCCATTCCTCTTCCTCGTTTCAAAGCTATTGCTTCGACCGAGGTTCATCCTGGTTTTTACCGCATACACCGCTGCTGTGCATATCTGACTTCGCTTTACTGGGCTGGGTTTGAGAAAGCAGTTCTTTGGCGTCGCTGTAGCTGCCATGGCTGCGAGGCCTTGCGATGTTCTGTTGTTAGGCGAGTCGCGATCATCGTAAGTCTTCTGAACTACGAGACATGGAAGACTACTCATCAGCTCCGACAGTTCCAACATGAACACTGAGCATGTGCTCTCCGTCGCCGCTTGGTCGTGCCCCCCAGCGTCTTTCGTCAGTTTCGTGTAGCGCACTGGAGACATGTAGTGAACCATGAAATGATTCACATAATCGGTTTCATCCTCGGCTCCTGAGCACTGTCCACCTGGCTTCAAAGGACCTTCACTGCGGGGCTCGCTTCCTCCATCGGCGTCTGTACGCCCCAGATGTGAAACGAGCTGTCGGTGGTCCATCGTTGGGCGAGAACACGTATTTTGCAGTAAAGGCCACCTTTTCAAAGCCGTCCAATATGGCCCTCAAGTTGATTACCATCATTGTACGCCTCGCCAGGCGAGACAACGCCGGTGGTGACCATGAATACGATCGAAATATTTTGAAAAGACTGGCTCACGCCGCTCGCAACGTATTTGATAGGCGGTTCATCATTGCTTCCTTTCGGTAGAATCGCAAACACAACTTTGTGCCCACGGATCACGCCCAACGAGTACAGATTGTTGTCGTTTGGCGCGACGTAGGCGGAAGGCTCATGTCTCTCGTCCAAGAAGGCCAAAGCGGCGACCTATTCCGTATCGAAAGTACAAATCCAGCCGATCGTGTAGTTCTGGGGGTCTGACATGATTTGAGTGCGAGATGGCGCTGCCGCTAGCTAGTGCTTTAGCCGCCGGTGGAATCTCCCAGTCGACGAAGACTAGGTAGGACGAAAAGGCCTTTATCTCACGGAGGCCAGGAGATGTAGCCTTGTTTGAGACAGCACTGCAGAGTGGGTCCTGTGTATCATGATTTGAGCTAGTGTAGAAATAAAACGGTATTTACATAGTCGCTTTACTACTAAGGCTTTAATATATTCACTAGTTTTAAATAGCAACTTCTAGTTTTTTTATTTAATATTTTAAAAAGTCTATTAGTAAATAAAAGACTAGGATAAAAATATATATATATAAACATTTTTATAAAGTATTTATATAAAAGTAATTAAAAAAGAACACTTATATATAGAGCATAGATAATATATATATATATAGAAAATACATTATATTTATTTCTCTTTAAAGCCTCTAAATTCTATTTCGATTCCGTTATTTCCGTTCTTGTATTATAAAATCAACATCTTAGATTGGGCAGCACACGCGTTATAGCGCCTTTCGCAATTAATACAACGCGATCAAAAGACTCTGGTCCCACTAAATCTCCCAAACCAGGGGTCCCGGAGCGGGAAGGCGGGACGAATTTTAAGCGCCCAGGCGGGGCCGACCTCATGCGGGGGGAGGGGGGCCCGTTCATTCACGAACGGCCACCATAAAGCGCAGCTACGAGGTGAATCTTGTCTGTAACACATGCCGCGCACCAATGAATCTTTGCACACCAATCTTCTCAATGTAGACAAGGAAAATAGTATCATAAACCAATCGCACACACCAGCTTGCCAGTAGCATATAAGCTCGGGGTTTGTAGCCAGCACCGAAAGCATAAACCTCCCACTTACACAAATCCCATTCTCCATTCTCCAACCTTTCCACATTTTCATTCACCCGCAGCCATCACCTACGCATACACTTATCATGGCTCCCTCACATATCAAGATAGGCGGCAGCGGTAGAAGCAGTTCCGGGACCAACCCGCTCCACAGCACCCAGTCACAACAGCACGTCGCCGCCGCTACTTTTGCCTCCAACTGCACCGCCTCCACAGACTCTGCATCTGAAAAAGACTCCGATGAGTGTATCGATGCACGGAACAGGAGCCATACGAGTCTGTCACATGTCCCAACCACTGTAGCGGACAGCGGCTCCTCGAATCCCGCACTCTCCTGCGCCCAACGCATCACCACGCAGGACAGGAGCCGTTCGTATCGGTCCTGGGCTCCGACCCCCGGGAGGCCCAACGACTCGGCGGACCTTGGAGCCTACAGAAGTCCGCCTACATGGGGCGTATGGGACGGGATGCACTTGCAGCTGTCACCTGTGACGACCCCAGGAGGCGGCATCTCCGAGGCTCCGGCGCTTCCCAGCTCCCAGCGCGTCGCCACCGCTGATGCTGCCGTCTCCGGATCCACCACTGCCACAGATGCCATACCTAGTCAGGAGCTCCGAGAGCACGTCACCGCGTTCCATGACACGAGAAATCGCATTCTGCTGCCTCCCTCGACTCCGAAGCACCGCAGCACCAGGCTCGAGACCATCACGCTCACCGACAGCCTATTCCAGCAACTCATCACTGAGCCCGTCGTCGCCGAAGACTCTGCGTCCACGATAGTCATCCCCAGCGAGGAGTTGCGGAGGCGCGCACTGGCACTCCAAGATGAGCAGAGCTCATTGTCGCCACTTTCTGCAACGGCGAGTAATAGCGGCGAGACACTGTCCAGCCTCTTCTCCATCATGGCCATTACCGAGAGCGACGTCAAACCCGACACGCGCGTGGTGATTTTTCCGGCCGTCGACGGCAGCGAGGAGCTCGAAGAGCTCGAAATCGATGCGCTGCCTGGGCAACGGGTTGTGATGGTGAGCCAGTCGTCAGAGTATACCGATTTCTTCCTCCATTTGGGCAACAAGCGCAAATGCCACTTCTACTATGATGTTGCGAGCGATAACCTGATTGCATTTAACAACGGGCGTGAACCCCTGCATCTGCTACCTCTGGAGACGTACACTGCAGATGGAAAGTTCGGCAAGAGCTTCAGGATGTCGCTACAGGCAGTTCGCCCTCTATCCCCGGGTTACTGGCGCATACAGTCAGATAAAGACGGCCAACCGGCCAAATTCCTGACAGATCTGGCTTTGTTTCGCCGGAGGCTTTGCATTGAGAAGTCTATTGATGGCGCTGCTGCCGGTGCCAAGCGGTCGCCGTCAGGCAGCACGACAGATGTGTCCGCACAACAGGTTAGTATTGTATTTATTATTGACCCTATTTCCTCTACTATCCACTCTCTTCTTCATCATCTATTATGTCTCATATTTATGCTAACTTCCTTACCCCTCTCTCTTACACTCATGTTGCTGCCATCTCTTACATTTTCTCCTTAATCTCTATGTACCTATTGTCTTCTTCGTTTTCTTCTAAGCTACTTTACGCTTCTTTTTTCTTGCCTCTCGTTCACTCAAGCGACTAATACATATTGACTGTTAGAGCTCCGCCTTGGCAATTCGTCCCGGGAACAACCCCATGCTGGACATTACGCCAGGCACAAAGCTGAGCGTCTACTCTTCGGGCCTTGCTGAGACTTTTACCGTCAGCAACCTCCGTGACATTGTGAATCGGCCTGTGACGATGGTCTTCCGAGGAAAGCACTCCAGATTTGGAGACGCAGTCGTCAAGGTGATCAAGACGCAAGTGTATTCGGCAGAACAGCCCGATATCATCGGCCTGCTACGCACGTGGCGAAGAGAAGTCAAATTCCTCAGATTGGTCGATCATGTGAGACGAACCTCCACGCCTCTTCATCCCACATTCATGTCTGCTAATTGTGACTGGCCAACAGGCATCAATTGTTAAGCTGCTGGGGATAGACGGCCGCTTTTTGTCCGTCTTCATGGAGTACCTGCCGTACGCGGACCTCAGTATGATGTCAGAAAGACAGGGCGAATATTTCACGGGCTCCTCGCAAGATGCAGTTCGTGTCCTCACTGACATGTCCGGCGCCCTGGACTACCTTGAGTCGCACGATATCCTGCACAACGATATCAAGCCGGGCAATATCGTGTACGATAAGACGCGCGGTGCTGTGCTGATAGATTTCGGGCTGGCATCCACCGTCGGCACTGTATCGTACGGTGGCACACCTTTCTACATTCCGCCAGAGGTGCATGTTTCCGTTCGCGTGCCGGCAAGTGACGTGTTCGCTCTCGGCGTCACGATGCTCTACCTTCTCAGGAAGATCCCGCTACCTGATCGGACAGTCCCTGGATGGGCTATCGGGGACCCAGGACCGCGAAGTGATGCCTGGTTGAAAAGAGTGGCTGACCTTCGGGATGCTCTTTGCGAGCCAGGTATCGAGAAGGTCGTCGGACGTATGCTGGAGGATGACCACGAAATGAGGATCTCGGCTGGTGAAACCCTAGCGGCGACTATTCTCCCTTCCCTACAGTAGCGAGAAAAAAAAACAATTTGATCAGATCCTCTCGGCGGTTTAATCTAAAGACAGTGTCAATCTTTAGAAACATATTTGTATTGTAGTATTAGTCGCTAAATTCAAGTCACCGGCTTGCCATTATCACCACAAATGTTCAAGGCGTTTCGGTCTACTGATTGGTCCTCATAGTTCGTCAGTTGCCTTTCGGATGGACCAAAGTCTTGTTGCCAGCCAAGTCCCTTATAGTTGATCCTCGTAGGCGGATACTGGGTTTCACACAAGTATCGTTGCTCAGGATTTGGCTCTCTCCGAGAGCTATCCTCAGTCTCACCTGATTTTGCTGTGAAGATGGGACTTGCTGGTTTTGATATGGCCGAGGACTCTCTCGCGCCTTGGGAGGCGGGTTCGATCTGTGGCTGTGGTGCTGGGGGATCCTCATGAGGAGGCTCTGGTTGTGATAGATCATGTCGTGGTTTCTTCTCCTGGTGATCACCAGTATTTGAATCATCATATTTGCGTTTTTTAGCGGGGCCCTCCACACCGCCTTTAGTAGAATTCGAATGATTGCAAGAGACGAGTGGTGCGCAGGATGGTTGCTCGTGAGAAGGGAGATTGTGTGATGTGTGACCCTCGGTGCTCGAGGCTCTATGCTGATCCTCATGACCCTTATTCTTGCGTTTGCGTTTACTTGCACGGCGACCAACTTCGCTGGTGGTCGGGCTCGATTGACTGCTCGACGTAGGTGGCGTTTGATGTGATTGCTGTTGGGAAGGACTTGAACAAGTTGCATCGACCTCAGTGCTGAGGCTCTGATCTTGATCCGTGTCTGGAATGGTCGCACTTTTTGATGATCTCTTCTTAAGTAAAATTTCTTCAGCTTGTACTGTACCCAAAATGATGGTAAGCATGTTGTTTTGTTCAACGATAGCTGCGACAGTACTTACTTCTTTTGTATTCCTTGAGGCGGTCTTTAATGAAAGATGACGTGGCTAAGAAGACCTGACTAACGGCGTAGATGGAAGCATCCAGGTGCAGGTCCTGCAGGGCGCATCCCAATTCATAGTGTGGCAAACCTGGCCATTGGCGCCAGTTCAAGATGGGCACGCTCGCAATAGCAGCCTTGAGTTCTTCGAGACGCTTTGCCTTGCGCTGTTCCAGCTGCGCATAAAAGTCGTCGATAGTTTCTGACTCCCGGATAATCTCAACCACATCGGCGTGCCACGCTTCCTTGTCCAATATGGACATGGGGGCCGTATTAAATCGGTCGTGCAGGTCGCCAAAGAGGTCTTCGGGCTCCAGCTCGCGAAACTTCATGAAGGGCCATCGAAAAGGATCGAATGGGAAATCCTCAGGGTCGCAAGGTGGATGAGGCTTTTGCCACGGCATTTTGACGGCGAAGAAGCGAGTTCTGCGATGTGACGAATGATGATGTTTGCGGAGAGTCGTGAAGATGCACGCGACAATCAGGAGGGGTGACATACATCAGTAGGTCGTAGGTACCCACGTACTGTACCCTGTAGAAATGCACCGAAAAAAGGCTGCGCTCCTAGTGGTGGTGCAGGGCGCTAAAGTGGGTACGGGTAGTTCCGCTCGCTTCTTACTAAGCTGGCCAACCAGAACAAGCAGATTCAATTAAGCACGTCTCACTATAAATAACAAAACGTATGCATGAACTAATACTTCATCCCTAACTAATGTAATAACCTCTAGGATTAAAATGTAATGTATAAGATTGTTTAATGATAAAAGTTGAATTATAGAAACAGATTTATGATAACTTGTCTAGAACCCGTGGCTTGAAATATGTTAATGCGGTTTACCCATCTCTACTTCGACATCAAGTTTCTAAAATGGTAAGCAATATTGTTCTTGGCAAAGATAGTGTTGCATATAACGGCGGCGGTGGAAGCGAATACGGCAGCATATGGCCTTCGAACGAGAACTATCCGCGGAGTGATCCCCACTCTGTCCGGGCTAGTAAGACCCGAATGCGAGAATGTTTTGCTCCATGCGTCTCTACGTAGCGAGCTACAGCTTTCAGCTTTAGACAGTAGTTTCTTCATTTCGCAGCACAAGTAATCACAATCGATGGCATACATAATATTCAGCTACGGCCGGGCGCACGCTCATCGGCTCGCCGGCCACCAGTCCTTCACCTCTTCCAAGATCCACTTGGCCAGGGCGGCATTGGTCGCCTCCCGCTTCTCCGCAGCCACCCAGTGCCCGGCGTCGATCGTGCTTTCGGTGAGGTGGTCGCAGCTCGCGCGCATCGGGTCCGCCAGCCTGCCCTCGACGGTGTAGCAGACGGTGTCGTACGTGGCGTGGATGAAGTGCACGGGCATCAGCAGGCGGCCGTCGTGCTTTGTGTTGGCGAGGTTGTGCTGGCGGTTGGCGGCGTGGTTCATGTACCACGCGTTGGCGGGACCGAAGCCCGTCTTCTGCATCGCCGCGAGGAACTCCGTGAAGACGTCGTCGTCGAAGATGGCGGGTGAGTCCGGGAGGTGCGGGAGGATGGCCGAGACGTCCCCGCCGCCGAACCAGCCGCCGTCCTTGGCCACGTTGGCGGTGGCGGCCGGCTTGCCCGGCGCGGTCGGGTCCCCCCTGCGGTTGATGACGCGGAGCAGGCCGGGAATGTCCTTGTCGAAGGCGGCCGTGGCCTTGTCAAAGGACTGCTGGTAGAAGATCTGGTAGCTCCACTGGCCGTGAGGGAACTCGTCCTCGGGGTAGAGCTCGCGGTCGATGAGCGGCAGCACGTCCTCGAGGCCGCGCTCGACCGTGGCATAGGGCACGACCAGGCTGGCGACGGCGCGGCAGACCTGGGGCTGAGTGTTGGCGAGTGTCCAAAGCGTGCCGCAGCCCCAGTCGTGGGCGACCCAGACGGCCTTGTCGCGGCCCGTGTCGGCAAGCACGGCCAGCATGCCTCGGACGACGACCTCCTGGGCGTAGTCGGACTGCACGTAGCGGGCGGTCGAGCGGCCGTAGCCGGGCATGTCGGGCGCCACGACGCGGAAGCCGAGGGCTGCGAAAGCCTGGAGCTGCGGGTGCCACGTCTTGGCAATGCCTGGCCATCCGTGCATGAAGATGATCAGGGGCCCGTCGACGGGACCGGCGGCGATGTAAAAGATGGAGCGGTCATCGTCGTAGGTGACGTTGTGTTCCGAGTACGGCTGCATATTGCGCAAGGTAGGCCGCTATCTGAAGCAAACAAGAGGCCTTTATTTGTTGAACACGGGGATAAACAAGGGTAGCATTGAACGTATTAGTCACAGCAGATAGTCAGTAGTGGCCGGTCAAGCAGTATACAAGCATCTAGAAAGCAGCTGTAACTACTGCAAGTCGCTCGTATATACCGTCACTTATAAGTCGAAAGTCGTCAAGGCGGTGTGGGGCTCAGTTGCCCGTTGCTAGCACAGCAGCGTATCACGCTGAAGACAGATCATGACATAAATGTAGCATTGACTTGTCCCTCATGCCAACTTCTCCGCCAAGTCCGAACTTCTCTTTGGTCGTAAGTAGGCCGATACCTCGGCGAAGAGGAAAAGCTGGCGCATGATTTCGCACGTTGGAGTTCGGATCAGGAGACCGCCGGCCGGTGTGCCTCGGCGCGGGTTCACTCTTAGTTCGCTCATGGACGGCGATCATAATTGGTGGGAAGTTAGCGCGTCCCGAGTTAAGTTTCGGCAAGGGCGGCTTGATTGGCAAAACCGGTCAGCCAGGCCAACGACGGATGGCGCGTCTATCAATACAGCATGAGAGGCTATGAGTTTCGTGATTGTCCCCTGTGTTGAGTTGTTTTGGCCCTGTAAGAGGAGTGCGCCATTTTAGCTGCCCGTAATTGTTACGAATTCCCCCAAGTGCTTTCAAGCTGATTATTATCATGTACTACCTTAGTAGTATCTATAAACAACGTGCTTTTCTACTACAGAAGTACATACCTATTAAGGTACTAACCTACTGACACTGGCGACTAGGAGTGCCCTTGGCAGCGGTATGCCTGCAACAGTAGGCCTGATATTCCGGCCGCTGTAGAGCCGGTCAAGCGTGATGTACACACAGGTCTACAGTACCTACTACAGTAGCTCGTGGGGGCTAGCGTCTATAGGACCTACAGTACATAGTACCTCACTACACATCAAGCTAGGCTAGCACATCTATGGGGAGACGGGAGTGAGGCTTCAACTATAGGGCTCTGAGAGCATGATGAAAAATTGAGACAATATGCTTATGTGCTCTGACAACACGTAAACTTTCCCCATTTGACATGCTTTTATGTTTATAAATTTGTTTGACTTTTTCTGTGCGAAAGTTGAAGCATTCTATTAGCAAATCACTCACCGGGCACCTCAGGAACCCTGCTAGCGCGGCCACTCAGAACCGGCGTGGCGGACGAGACGGAACGCGCAGTCGACCACCCACCACCATCTACATACTGTACAATACATGCAATACTGTACATGTTCACATACTATACTTACATACCTGCCCACATTCCGTGAAGCCGCTCGTTTCAATTCTTCGCCGTCTAGACAAACTGCTAACAATCGGTCGGTGCCTCTAAATTGTAAGAGGGGGGCGTGGAGGCGCTTGCATGTCGGACCGCCGCCGGCAGCTACCTAGTAAGCAGTACGCAAGGGTTCTGGCTTAGTCAAGTCGGCAACGCTCCTCATTTAGCAGCTGGCAGCCACGACAACCTCTTGAAAGCGCAAACAAAAATACAAAAGATGCGGAAACTGGCAAATCCGGTCCGCGGCATTCCACGGGCTGTGGATGAGTGTGGCGCGCGGCTAAGGTTAGAACAGAAGATGGAACTCGGACTAAGGCTGAAGCTAAACAGGATATACGGGAAAAGACAGAGACAGAAAAAAGGCCAACCAGTCACAGAGACACAAAGAGAAACGGCGTTAGGAGAACAGGATGAAGGGCCGCGGGCCTCGTTGTTCTCTCCCCTTGTTACAGAAGCGCTTAGGGCAACAGTGGAGGAAACTAACCAAACCCTCAACTCTAAACGAGGTTGGTGGCAAAAGTCACCGGACGATTCCCATGCATTCAACGTTTTATGCTTTGCCTCCGGCTGACTCGCCCACAGGGCTCTGCGAAGTGGGTAGTCGCCGAACATCCCAGTCTCGGCCGGTGGAAAGTGGGTGAGGGTTATGCACGGTTGCGGTAAGTCCTGTCACCGTTGCTCGACAATGACGATGACACGCCAGGCTTTTCCAAAGTCTCTAACACTGAAGGAAAGCCTAACTACTAATCAAGTACCAAAGTCCTGATTCGCACAGGGTCGCTCGGAGGGGACGGCTCAAGGCTGTGCTGTCCCCAAGCCACCGTTGTGCGGCATGAAATCACACTTTGATGTTGCAGCCTGAATGAATCACTCTTTCTTATGATAAAAGCGGCAGCATATAAATCCTGTAGCCCCGGCGCAGCCACCACAATCCACATTATCACCATGATACTGCGCTGACTCCACCTAGCCCTAGAAGCGAAATAATGACGACCAAAGATTTCAAAGTCATCATCGCGGGAGGCGGCCCCGTTGGTCTCACTGCAGCCCTCGCGCTGTCCCAAGCCGGCATCGACTTTGTCCTGCTCGAGAGGCACAAGAGCATCGAGCCGGAAAAGGGCGCCGACCTGGTCATTTTCCCCAACGGCCAGCGCGTCCTCTCGCAGCTCGGATTGCACGACGCGTTCAACGAGATCAGTACATCCATCGACGACGTGGAGATCATCGGCCACGATGGTAAGAACTTGTGCTACAGTTGCGTGCCGAACTGGTTGAAGCAAAGGTAAGTGAGGTATCGATTTGCAGCTATCCCTTCTTGTTTCCGTCTCCATCGTGTCTCTTGTCTTACCCCGACAAAGGAAGGAGAAAATAAGAAGGAAAAAAGAGAAGAGAAGAGACGGATCGAGAATAAGCCCAGCAAGTCGATGTGAGTAACCAACACTTTCCACAGTTTTGGTGCATACTACCGAATAGTCATGCGTCGCGATCTATGCGGAATCATTTACGGCAGCCTGTCCCAAAAAGACAAGGTCCTCTGCGACAAGGACGTGCGCGAGATCCAGGAGACGGACGATGCCGTGACTGCCATCTGCGCCGATGGCACGTCGTACACGGGCGACATGATTATCGGCGCCGATGGCGCCCACAGCGCCGTGCGACAGTTCCTTGCGGACAGGGAACCAGCCACATCCACAGCAGTCCAAGATGCATCGGCAGCCCAAGAAGAATCAGTAGCCAAAGATGCCTCAGCAGCGAAGGGTGCTCGTGCCGATAATGGCAGCAGCCGAGACGACGCATTCAAGGCCGAGACTCGATGCCTGTGGGTGCGGCTCCCCTCGGACGGCCTGCCTATCGGCTCGCAGGTCGAGATTCACGGCCCGGGTGCCATGCTGCAGGCCTTCGTCGGGCGGTCCATCGCGCTCGTTGGCTTGTACGAGAATCTTGATGAGCCCCTGCATACACGCGTGCGCTACACAGACGCAGACAAGCAGGCCCTCGTGCAACGCTGGGCTCACCTGTCCGTCTTCTCCAACAATGGCCTGACCTTTGGGGACCTGTGCGACCGCAGCGTGGCCACGGGCCTGGTGCTTGTGCAGGAAGGCGTGCGCGAGGACTTCGCCTCAAGCCGCGGACGTGTTGTACTTGTGGGGGACGCCGCGCACGTCGTGTCCCCGATCAACGGATCCAACTGTAACAACGGCATGCTTGATGTCGTGGTGCTCGCCAACGAGCTGCACACGCGGCTGCAGGCCGGCGGAAAAGAGGAAGACGAGGAGGAGGAGAGCATGATGGTCGCGATGTCAAGGGCGTATCAGGCTGCGCGGCAAGAGCCGAATCGGGCGCACTGCGAGTCAGCGCTCAAGAGACGGGTCATGTGCACTTGGACGACGCCGCTGCAGCGCTTCCTTGACAGGTACGTGGTTTCGTTCAGCTGGGTGCAGAGGCTGGCACTGTACTTGCAGACGGCGACGAGCGCAAAAGTGCCGGCGTTTAACTTTTTGCCGGCCGACACGCATATTGTTGGGAATGTGCCGTGGCAAGCGCCATAGATTGCAGGGAGTACAGACTGTGATGGCAATGGCGTTCTTTCAGCAAAACTTAGATCTAGTAATATAATTCTCTCATAATCAAACAGTGTTCCGCCATGTGGAAGTCTGCCTCACAATTCGACCAAAGCATCATTGTGACGCATTGTTGGGTTGATATGGTTGGTCACTGAAACCGACGGCGACATATCATCGTCGTCCGTCGGCCACCATAGAACCGGCGAATCGTTCACATTTTGAGGATCCAGACTGAATATGATCTGTCCATGCATACTACGAAACTTGCTGTTTCTGAATCCATCTCGTCTTGGAAATCCCTACAATCAGGCTTTCGGAGATGACCATTTCCAAGACAGCATGCACTGCGACAACCGAGAGATCCGGCGTATCAGACGCAGAATTTCGGAGATTCTATTACAAGTGAACTTACCCTTATTTCGGTTCATTAATCTATTGCACTCTTCCTGACTGGGTTATTAATTATGCGCTCCTGCAAGAATCGCTGGCTTGTGGAACTCGCTCCTCTGCGCCGCTCCAACCCAATCAGCTAACCGGTTCTGGCATATCGCGTATTCGTTTACATACACCTCATCCTCGCCCCCGAGGACAACGTCCTCCCCATTTATCTCAGGTCGAATTGGCCAACGTCCACGCCGTCGACACGCTATTCCTGGATCAACTGCGAATTTGCGAAGCTACTGAGCTCCGGCCGCTTCTTCTCCAAGTCAGGAGAGGGCAGGGGGCGGGGGATTTAGATTGGCTGGCGAGGTGATCGTTAGATGGCGTATAACGAACCTTTACTAACTCTGAGTCAATATGATCGCTCAACTGCATGGTGAAATCGTCTCTCCACCGTTATATGTGCATTCATGGGGCGAATCCTTCTACGTACTCGGATATACACGCGTTTAGTCTCATAGGACGTGGCAGGATCAACGTCAAAACCAATGACGAACACGAGGTGACCAGCAAGACGCAGTGTTGAGGCTGTAGAGGACATCTACACGGCGGTTTGCGGTATAAGAGCATGCTTCTCGACTATACATAAGTCTCGTTCCCTACACTTCTCTCTTCTCAACAAGTAATCCGAAAATACACATGTCTGTTCATCACGATGGAGGCCTTCATCGAGCATCTCTCCCACGCGTTTCACACCTTTCCAATCACATCTCTCGGCGTCTCAATCCTCCTCCTCCCACCTCTCGCGGTCCTCGCCAATCTAATCCTCCAGCTTCTCCCCCGCCCAAAGTCAGAGCCGCCCCTCGTCTTCCACTGGCTGCCCTTTATCGGTAATGCCGTAGCCTACGGCCTCGACCCGGCCGCCTTTTACACGGAATGCCAGAGAAAGGTACGACCTTTCTCTTTCTCTATCTTTCTCTCCCTCTGTTCTCTGTCTCTCTTTCCCTCTCTCTCTCTCTCTCTCTCTCTCTCTCTCTCCCTCTCCCTTTCTCTCTCTCCCTCTCCCTCTCTCTCTCTCTCTCTCCCCCTCTCTCTCTCTC